>RJWM01004743.1:0-53468 GCA_004363535.1 Dasyprocta punctata
AACTGGGAAAATATCTTAGCCAATTGTCCCTCAGACAAAGGACTTGTATCTAAAACATGTAAAGAATTAAAAGAAATCAGGCCCCTAAAATTCAAAGACCCAATCCAAAAATGGGCATCTGAGATGAATACACACTTCTCAGAGAAAGAAATACAAAAGGCAAATAAATATATGAAAAAATGTTCAACATCAATGGTCATTCGGGAAATGCAAATTAAAACAACACTGAGATTCCATCTCACTCCAGAAAGAATGGCCAAGATTAAAAAATCAAGCAACAACAAATGCTGGAGGGGCTGTGGGGATAAAGGAACTCTTCTCCACTGTTGGTGGGAGTGTAGACTGGTGTAACCACTGTGGAAGTCAGTGTGGAGATTCCTCAAGAAGGTAGGATTAGAGATCCCATTCAACCCAGCTATCCCACTTCTGGGCATTTTCCCAGAAGAACTGAAAACATCATACCACAGTGATATGTGTGCACCCATGTTTATAGCAACCCAATTTGTAACACCCAAGTGCCCATCAATCAAAGAATAGATAAAAAAGATGTGGTATTTTTATACAATGGAGTACTACTCAGTTATTAAGAAAGATTGCATTGAGACTTTTATATGTAAATGGACACGACTTGAGACCATACCCATAAGTGAGATAAATCAAACATGTATAAATACCGTATTGTCTCCCTAGTGTAAGAAACTGAAAAAGTATATATGATCCAAAATCTGTAATAAATACTATGTAAGGGTAAAAAACAGCTCGAAGAGCAAAAGTAATTGGGAAGGGAAAAGGAAGATAGAGGGAAGGGAAAAGGAAAAGGTATAAATCTGTATATATGTATATGTAAGATAACTAAAACGAACATACTGCTGAATGTATTAGTTATTGAGAAAGAACAATTAATACTCATATGATTAGATCAATTTTGCATATCTATATCTGTCAATGTAAACAACCATTTTGAAGATAATGATATGTAATATTGCAACCATTGTCAAGTTTCTATCATCCTGTTTTGTAAACCTGTAATGTTACTGTCGTACATTTACTCTAATCTTTTGTTTGTCTTTTTTGCTTTTTGTCTTTCTTATATGTGTCTCTTTTTTTCTGTTAAATAAAATAAATAAATAAATAATAAGAAGATGCACACAGGTTCTCTGCAAGGACAACACATGTTTCATGAGGGACTTGAGTGTCTGCAGGTGTTGGGAGCCACAGGGGATCCTAGAACCAATCCCCGCGACACAAGGGATGAAGATCACTTAGAAATACATCATGAGAAAGTGCTCTTAACTTAGCATCACTAGCAAACTGTAAGAAGGGAATGATGTCAGTCTTTAAAGATGTGAGTGTACACATACACAGAGAGGGTGTGTGTGTATATGTGCATGTGCATGTTCGTGCATGTGTGTGTAGATGCCTACATGGATGGAGGGATACGCCCCAAATGTTAACCAGTTATTTCTTGACTCATTTTTTACTAATTTCTCTTATCTTTTCTATACTTTCTAAATTTTCACCATGAAAATCTATTATTTTATAAGTTATTTTTTAAGAAAAGATCCCTAAAGAGAATTGACTTGCAGTTGAGCAGCCAGTTAAAAGGCAGAGGTGGGCTGACGTGTGTCTTAGTGCAAAAGCACACAATCAGCACACATCAGGTCCCGGGTTTAATTCCCAGCATCAAAAAAGCACACTGTTACTATTAATAACGATAATACAGAGGCAGCTTTAAGCCAAACAATTCATTTTGAGCCAGTGCCAGGCATACTATGCACCCATAGTACCAGCTTCCTGGGAGGCTGAGCTGGGAAGATTCATAGAAATTGGGAGTTCAAGGCCAACCTAAACAATATACAAAGACTCTGTCTCTTAAAAAATAAAAGACAGAGTAGAAACTTTATTCAAGTTCTCCTGATTTCAACCTACAGAGGGCATAATTATAATATTTGAAATTTAAATAAGTGATTAAGCATTTTCTTCAATCTTTTTTTAGATTTTATTTTAAGATAGTAAAGTCCAACAAAACATAACAGAGCAAAGTCAATCAAAACAAAGCAGTAGAACTGGTACAGAACTTCAAAGCAAGATACTAGAAAACAATAGCTACTATAGCATGTCTTGCTATCTTCACAATAGTTGACCATTCCATCAGGAATAGTAAAATCAAACCAAAAACAAAACAGACTAAAACCAATAAAAACAGAATATGAAATAAAACCAAAAAAATTAATCAGAACGAAGCAAAACAATGAGAACAATATTGGGCCTCAAAGACAAGACAGAAGGGAATCCCCCATATTTGCTACATTGCATACTATCATCTTCCCAAGAGATGCTCAGACTGCTGGCCCCAGGCCTGCAAAATTGACCAAACAGTACAGGCATTTAGTTGCTTTATGTACCTTAGTTGCTACCAATTTAGCTGGTCCTCCGAACCAGCAGGTTGCTCGGTGCGGGGAGGTCCTTGATTCTTAGCCTGCACGCCTACCTTGGGAGGCACAGCTCTTTCTCTTCCTGGAGTCCATGCCAGTTGTGCGCCACTCACCAGGAAGGCAAGCTAGTTGTCTTCTGGTTGGAACCTCCCTAACCCAACATGGCAGGTTCTTGGGAGGCATGGTTCATTCTCTTCCTGGAGTCCACGCTGCTTGTGTGCCACTCACCACGAGGGCAGGCTAGTTGTCTTCTTTTTCTTGAGTCTTAAAGAACGACAGGGTATTCATTTTCAAGGCCCACTGTAACAAAGTTTCACATACTGGTGAACACAGAGCAATCAATTGTGATCTCACAGACTAGAAATCTAAGATCAAGGTGTCAGCCAAATTGGTGCCTTCCTATGGCTGTGTGGCCACTGGCCTCTCTGAATTCCCATGACCTTTCCCTTTCATTTTCCACTGTCCTCTTTGTGAGTTTTGTTTGTTTGTTTGACACAGGGTCTTGTGTAGTTCAGGCTGGCCTTCATCTCACTAGATAGCCCAGGATGGTCTCGAACTCATTACACTACTCCTGCCCCAGTCTCCAGAGTGTTGACATGGTCCTCCTTGTGTGGCTGCCTGTCCACATGCAAACTTCCCCATCTTACATGGGCACCAGTCACACAGACTCAGACCTTCCCCACTCCAGCCCAACCTCATCTTGCCTAAATTGATCACATCTGTAACCATTTTATGTACAACAAGGGATTGGGAGGGACAGGGTTAGGGCTTCAGCCTAATTCAACACCCTCTAAATTCTTCTACTTTGTTGATTTCAATTTCATTTGTTACAGGTGTCCTTGTGATTGACATACAGTAATGTGTACTAGTGGTTCCAGGAAGGCTGAGGCAGGAGGATCATTTGAGCCGAGGAGTTCACGGCCAGCCTGGGCACATAGTGAGCCCCAGTTTTAAAAAAAAAATTGATTGTGCACCATTAAATTGATTTCACAACCTACTAACATACATGTCTGAAAAAAATATGAATTAGAATACTCAGGAGTGAAACTACTAAATCCCAGCAACACACACATCAGGCCTTATTACAAATTGCTTATTGTTTCCCAAAGTGGTTATTCCTATGTGGGTGCTACGGTTTATACATTGTGTCAACTTGAGAAGTCTAGCAGCTTAATTAAGTAACTCAACAGCTCTACATCCTGGGGTGTAGAGCACAGTTACCTGGTCATTGTTACAATTTGAGAAGGTCAGAAGTTTAACTGGGAGACTCAGCAGGGAGCCAGGGGGTCTTACTTTGTAAACATCCTCATCCTGTACAAAGGAAGGCAAGGAGATTTCTGGATGCTACACCCACCCTGGGGGGGGGGGGCGGTGTCCTGTATACTGTATAAGAGAGGAGAAGAAGCTTGCTCTGGCCCGCTCCTTTTTACTCTGGCTGCTTTTGCTCAGCTGCTGCCTTGAAGTGTTGTTCCTGTGCCATGCCACCCTGCCTTGGAGCCAGCTGATTGTGGACTGAAACCTCCAAAAACTGTAAGCTAAATAAACCTTTCCTTCCCTAATTTGGGGTGTCAGGTGTTTTGTCACAGCAATGAGGGAAAAGTAACCAAGACAGTGGGAATACCTCCCACTGGATATTCAGAGAACACAACTTTGCATCCTGCTCCACAGTGGCAGGTGAGAGTCTTAAATTCCACTCATCATGCAGGTGCAGAACAGCAAGGCTCAGTGGTCTGTGCTGCCTGCCCTGAGGAGGGGTCAGTTCAGCCTTCATACGTCTTTTGCCTATTTTTCTGTTGTTCTTTTTCCAAGACATCTGCTGAAGAATTTGCTTTACATTCTGAGTTTTTTATAGGCTTAAGGTAGGACTTAAGTAGGGAGGGATTTTTGTTCTTTATTTTATTTTATTTTTTGTTTTTGTTTTTGTTTTTTGAGGATAGATTTGGAGCCTGAGGGGGTATGGGAGGAAAAAAACCTATGGTCTCATTTTTTTGTATTTGACACAGAAACCCTCTGCTTGCCCTACCAGGGGAGGAGTGTGTTAGACCCCAGCTCCAGCCACAGCAGCACCGTTCCTTTGCATGGTACTGGGACAGGACCAGGGTCTCTGCTTGCTAAGCACAAGCCCTATCACAGAACTGCACCTCACAGGGTTTTTTTCTTTCTTAAGGTGCAGCAGCTGTGGGAGTCAGTGGTAGAGGGTTACCCGCTCCTCCTGGATGCTGTTTGGAAACTCCACACCACCCCACCCCAACCAAGCACCTCACTTTCCTGCCCACCAAACACCAGGACATGGGCTCTTATGCACCCAGAACTATCTTGAGCTGCACATCTGGTTCTCTATTCTCATGCATCCCTTTTCCTTGGTGTTCACTGAGAGGAGAGAAAGCCACTGGTCCCTGGTGCAGATGGCAATAGGGACTCTGCCTCAGGAGCCAGGCATACATCCTACCTGGACCATTGTGCCACATAGTTGTCTCTGGCCAGGGTGGCCCAGTCCCCAAGGCAGGGCCTTCCAGGAAAGCATGTCACAGAGTGGTGGGCCTTTTCCATGGTGACTTGTTATATTTGGGGCTTGTGCTATTAAGTCAGTCGTAATTTATCATCCCCTCCACACCTGAAAAACAACCATCAAGTAATCCAAAAGTCCTGAATGACTGGATTACAACCACACCCCGAGTCTGGCCTTGTTTACCTTCTGTACCACACTGAGTATAACTTCACTTTTTGGAGGCTCACAGAAGCCCTCCGGTCTGAGGACATCAGAATAAAAGCTTTCGGCCCTTCCTTTGCAGATTGGATTCTTGTAGCCCCACTGTTATGGTTGGTGTCTGGGTGGACCTCCAAGCCTTATGCAGTCAAGGAGGTAACTGAATCTAGCATTTGTGATTGGTTCATTGTCTAGTGCTGGGATTGGTGGCATGAGTGCTGCACCCACCTGGGGGTGGGTAACCAGCATACAATATAGGGGAGGGAAGGAAGTGTGCTTTCTTCTTTTGCCCTTTTGCTCTTGCCACCCTTTGCTTTTGCTCCGCCATGAACAGCTGCCCCTCAGTCGCACCACTCTGCCTTGGAGTCAGCTGAGTATGGACTGAAACCTCCAAAAAAAACTGTAAGCTAAATAAAACTCCCCTTCCCTAATTTTGGGGGTCAGATATTTTGTCTCAGCAGTGAGAGAAAAGTAACCAAGACACCTGCTGTTTGGGGGAGACTTTTAAACTGACCTTAGGCTCTTGCCCCTCAGATTCCCTGTGATGAGAGCAAGAAATAAGTAAGGGGCTGGAGCTGTTGACCTCCTGCTTCAGCCCATTTTTTCTTGTTTTATAAATACAATCCCATATGAAAGTGCATTTTTACAAATGCAATTTCTTTTTTAAAGGTGTGATCATCCCTGAGCAGCTCATGGTGGGGCTGTGGCCAGGAAAGTGAGCTGGGGGAGTAGATGGCTTAGTTTTCTTCTAGTGGAGCCAGCTTCCAGTGATGGCACCTCTTCTTTTCCTTCCCAAGACCCTACTCACACTGGCCTGGTCTCCAGCTCCTTCTTGTGAGTCTCCCAAGTCTGTGCCCCCTTGCTCCGCAGGAAAGGGCTCAGACTGTGCCCTGTCTATGCTTCTGTGTGCCTGTGCTCTCACTCAGGAAGGAGAATCACAAACCACAAGTGTCACAGACACATCACTTGCTTCAGAAGACATTGTCTCTCCTAGATTCCTCTCCAGGCTGGAAGAAAACCTGAAACATTGGCTCAGAAGCATGATGGTGAGAAACCAAGGACAAACGAGTTGTGCAAGGTTGGGCTCAGTGTAGACACTTGGAGCCACATTCTTCAAACACAAGCATAGGGAAGAAACTAGTTGTCCTGAGCAGCATGAGTTTCACCATGCACACCTTTCTCCTGTCAGTACCTTTCTGGTTGAAAAAAGAAATCTGCACTTGAGTTTCTCCCTGGTGCTTTTAAGATCAAGGTGGAACTCATACCCTTCACTGCTTTCTACATTTCCTTTCCTTCTCTCCTTTCCTCTTCCTTTGTAAATTCAGATCCTTTAGCAGACAAGGATCAAAGCTAAACTTAAACCCTCGTTTCTCTGAGTTACCAGTGAGGTCACTGACTGCACACTTAGGTCTCCAGAATTAACACTCTGGGGAAGGAGACACAAGGCGCACAACAACCTCAGTTCTCAGGCCGCTTTCAGAAGCTGGCATTGATATGCCCAAGGTCTGCACCAGACAGTTGTTGTCCTTTATTCTGGGGTTGTCCTTGGATATGGAACCAACCATTCATGCTCACACCTCTCCAGAGAGGTATTAGTAACCGTGTGTGTGTGTGTGTGTGTGTGTGTGTGTGTGGTATTGCAGATCAAATCCAGGGCCTTGCACGTGCTTTACCACTGAGCTACATATCTGGCCCTTTAACGTATTTCCTTTGTTTTTGTTTGTGTAACTGTGTTACTATTTTTGCACTGACTCAAAATGCCTAAGATAAATCAATTTTTTAAAAAAGGTAAGGTTTGTTTTGGCTCACAGTTTTAGAAGTTTCAGTTCATGATTGATTGACCCATTGGTTCTAGGCCTATGGTAAGCCAATGACTGTGCACAGGGAAACCCTCATCCTTCAGTGAATGGGAAGTGAAAAAGAGGAAGGGGCACTGCCCTAATACCCTTTCGCCACGCTCTCAGTGACCTCAATTCCTCACACTAGGCCCACCTTCTTCAAGGTCCGCTACCCCACAGCAGGGCCAAGCTGGAGACCAAGTCTTCTGCAGGGGAGCCTTTGGAGAATGCTGATCCAAACCATAATGGTAACACTATTTTTAATAGAAGGAAACTGAGCCAGGTGTGGTGGCGCACGCCTTTAATCCCAGCACTTGGGAGGCTGAGGTGGGTGGAGCGTTGTGAGTTCGAGGCAGATTTGGGCTACAACGTGAGCAGGGCTGGACTGAACTACATAGTGCGATCCTGCCTTGAAAAAGATAGGGCC
Organism: Dasyprocta punctata; assembly: GCA_004363535.1. NCBI lineage: Eukaryota > Metazoa > Chordata > Mammalia > Rodentia > Dasyproctidae > Dasyprocta > Dasyprocta punctata. The sequence continues at coordinate 7,408 of RJWM01004743.1, forward strand.
AGGGGTTTGGCTCAGTGGCTTAAGCACCTGCCTGGCAGGCACAAGGTTGTGAGTTTGATCCCTGGTACCGGGAAAAAAAATAAATAAATAAATAGAAGGAAACTGAGGCCCAACAAACTGAGGAGCTAGATTGAGTCAGTGGGGAAATTTCCAGTCAAGTTTTAGAAATAAAATTCGTGCTGTGAAAAGCCCAGGAACTTTCATGTTTTTCTGGTATCTGTCAAAAAGTGATCAGGTCAACATACAGAGGGGGAAATAAATTTGGTGGTGTCAGCTCAGGACAGAGCAAATAGGGAAGGCATAATAGAAACACAGCTTCGTAACTCTAGTAAATTTGTGGATTTGGGTTAACCGAGCCCAGAATTCCAAAACTCAAGTTACCCAAGCATGGCTGGATGGGAAATCTTCAATGTCAGCATTCGTTTTCATCTCTACTCAACATATTGACCCAATATGTAAGTCACTTTCTCTCCAACCTTGTGCTGATAAGAAGCTTGAAGCCTGGGACAGAGGAAGAAAAGTCTGTCTGCATTGGAGCCCAGAGGCCTCTAGTCACGGCCAGTTCTGTGTCCACTCCCTCAGTTCTTCCATCTTGCTCTCAGACACACTGGACAGCTCAGACCATAGTGATCATACTAGGCATTTGTCACTTTATAGCTGGTGACCCTGAGTCCCCAGGTGGTTGTAGTAAATGCACCTAAGAGAGAGGACCCATTTGTCCTGCAGCCCTTGTGGCCCTACATGTCCATTACCCTAATGAAGAAAGGACAGATCGGCCCAGTGTGGGAGAAGGTGGAGTGAGGGTGTATGGGGCCATCCTAAGGCACTCATGGGGACACCAAAGTGGCCCAGTGTATAGGTAGCTAGGCTGCCCAGGGCTGGGCCAGGCTACTGGTGGTTACTGGAAGAATTGTGGATGTGGGACAGGAAAGAGCAAGGCTGAACTGGAGCCACAGGAAGTCTCCAGAGCACAGTAGCTCTTGCCTACTCCCAACTTCCAAGTCCAGACAGGTCCATTTGGGCTGATTACCCCAGCAGTGTGCAGAGAATGGGAATCTGGGAGCTGCTCCTGTTAGAGCAGGTTTTCATACTGCAGCACAAACCAGTGCGGGTACTTGGAAATGTTCAGAACTTACCTTCATGGTCACTAGCATCTTGGAAAAGCTGTAGTTTAGACTCAAGAAGCTCTGGACATCTGGTCTTGCTTCAATCTCTAACAATGTTTCCTTGGCTATATTGTCAAGCTTTCTGCATCTCAGGTCCTCAGAGGGGTAAAAAGCATGATTCATTGCCTCTTAGAAGCTTCATATAGAGGCAAGAGAGTTAAAATGTTAGCAGGAAACTTTACTAATATGCATCCAAAAGTTCTACAAGACATTGGATTCTCCAATATCATTTCTGAATTTTCCTACTGTGCACTTAAAACATGTCTAGGGAGAGCTGAGTTTCCTGGGTAAAGCGTGGGCTCCAAAATCAAAAAGTCCAACTATTTTCTCTCCATAACCTGGTATGCTATGAATTTTGGAGCAAGTCATCAAACCATCTGCTATTGCATATTTACAGTACACAGAATACGGAGGATGACACTCCAGCAACAGTAACTGCTGCTAGTCAGATCCTTTGAAGCAGGGAAGCCCAGGGGCCTTTGCCTCAACCTGCAGCACTGTGGGGAGCCTCCCCAGAGCCATCCTTCCAGGTGGCCTCTGTCATCTCTTTGCGTGATGACAGAGCACACAATGCCAGCACTTGCTCCACTTGCCCAGGTTGAAGTGACAGGGTTTGCTTTCTCTACCATGAACCATCAACAGAAGAGCAATTCTCTTCCTGGTCGTCTAACCTCTTGCAAAGCAATAAGGGGGCTGACCTTACTGCATCCACAAGAAGTGGTGACGGGCACCTAAGGAAGACAGGGACATGCCAGAGGAGCCTGGGCTAACCCGAGGCACTTTTTCTCTGGATCATCTGCTTTCAGAAAAGGAGTGAAGAGCGCCATCAGGATCTCCTCCCAAGATCAAGGTTATGTGCTTCTTTTTGGAAGTAGAAAATGCTGATTCCAATAGCTCTGAAGAACACAAGCTTCACACATGCACATACACAAACTTCATCTCTTAGAGGTGGAGGGTGAGCTTCCTAAATATTTTCATAAAAGGGTGCATGGGCTGGGGGTGCAGCTCAGTGGTGAGCTAACCCGGCATGCATATGATCATGGGTTCATTTCCAGCACCACAAAAAGAGAAAAAAAGGTACAATGGTATTTTTCTCTATGTTTGCCATTAACAACATATCTGGTACTTTAGTGTCTCTCTTTCACAATTCATATTCTTCTTACAGAGCACCTGCAGGTGTCCCCCAAGCCCACTAGCAAATGTGAGAAAATGATATTCTGACACAAAGCAGTATCACTGCCTTCAAAGGTGACAAAGCTCAGAATAGTTTTTTTTTCCCCTTGTGGTGCTGAGAATTGAACCCAGGGCCTCGTGCAGGGGAGGCAAGTGAGTGAGGGCCTCGACCTGAGCTCCCCTGCCCCCTGTTCTCCCCACAGCTCTGTGATCCAGGTGCACACAGCAGGTTGACCAATGGACAGTAAGTCTGCATAGTTAAAGTCCAGGATATGTATAATTGGGCAATTTAAAAGCTTACATGAAAAGAACAGTAAAAATATTTCATGATAAAAATAATTGATTCTGAAGTCCCTTTTTCAATCCCCCTTACTTTTATGCAATTTACCACACTTGCATTCAGTGTCATGTTTGTTAGGTTTATATAGTAACTAAAACCTCTGGATAAATATTTATGTAGTTACAAAACTTTTAACAGGCCCCAAACTTGGAATAATGCAAAAGAAAACAAAACACTCCATTTTGGATCACTGTAAATCCTGTTGTCGACATGATTCGGAGCTGGAGGGAGAGGAGGAGTGAGGAATGGGTCCCATGTGTTTGCAGAAAGCTGGCTCTGGGGGCAGGGAGGATGGAGGAAGGGGCTGCAGGCGAGTGTCTGCACGAGGACCCACGGCCTGGTGACTCGCACGTATCGGTTTGCACTTGTCAGCTGTTGCCCGGGACGCCTGCGTGATAAATGAGTAATGGGGACGCCACCAGCTCTTATTACATTAAAAAATTCAGGGCATTTGGTTGGGCCAGTTCTCATCCCACCCTGTCTTTTGGCCATTCTGGAAGTACATTTGTTCCTCAGGGCATTAAAAAAGTAGAAACTATTGTAACTTTTACAAGAGATTGAGGCCAACAGTTCAGGCTGTCAGTCTTTAGAGACAGGATGTAAAGAAATCATACTTGAAACCTGGACATAGGGTCATCTAGACCAGGGCCAGGGCCAGGGCCTGGGCTCAGTGGGTGGGAACATAGGAAGAGAACTCAGCTTGAGGCCTATTTCTCTGAGGACAGAGATCCACACTGGCACCTTTTTAACGGAACTATGGGATTTTATGAGTGAATAAGGATGCCCCTAGACATGTGCATAACCAGGAGATGCGGGGTTGCAGGAACTGGGGACAGCACTAGGTACCACCTGAGTGTGATGGGGGACAAAGATGTAGCAATGCAGAAGTGGTTTATTATACTACTAACACCAAGTGTTAGTTGTTACAAGCCGAACATCCTACATTCGATTTTAATACATGCCAAAGCAAGCAACCTTCATCTGAAAATCTGAAACCTGAAGTGTTCCAAAATCCCACACTTTGTTTTATTTTGTTTGGTTTGTTGAGACAGGATCTCGCTATGTAGTCAGCCTGGCCTTGAACTAGCAGGAAGTAATCTGACTACCTCAGCCTCCCAGTTGCTGGGATTGCAGGCATGCGCCACCACACCCAGCTCCCAGACTTTGTGCATGCCCACCTGGCACCTGTTTCATGTGCAACATTATTTAACATATTGTATGAATTACCTTCCAGCTAAGTACATGAGGTGAACATGGATTATGTAAGTATGGGGGTGCTTGTACTTGAGTGTCATCTACAAGGTATCTATCTCAGTGCCTATGTGTAAATATCCCAGGATATTTCAGAAGTCCATGTCAGAGACCCTTCTGGAGAAAGGCAGCTCCAGCTGGGCTGGCCTTCCTCACATCTCAGTACACTTCGTTTGCTCCCACTTGAGGACAAGAGGGAATGTTAGCTGGGCGTGGTGGCGCACACCTTTAATCCCAGCACTCAGGAGGCTAACGCAGGATCGTTGTGAGTTCAAGACCAGCCTAGGCTACAAAGTGAGTTCAAGGCCAGCCTGAACTGCATAGTGAGACCCTGTCTCAAAAAAATAGGGCTGGGGATTTAGCTCAGTGGTCTAAACGCCTGCCTGGCAGGTGAGAGGATGTGAGTTCAATCCCCGGTACCAAAAAAAAAAAAAAAAAAAAAAAGAGGGAATGCTAGACACAGCTAGAATTGCTAGGAAAATTGGGCAGAAAACCTCCCCAAAGGGCTTTGGCTTAGAGAAATGATGTTTAAGACTGTTCCCTGAGAGCTCTGGACTAGGGAAGCAGACAGGAAACAAAGCTAGCCTGGAGGGAGGCAGGAAAGTCTGTTCCTCCTTGTATAGTTCAGAGTATTCCTGGGAGTTTTGCAAGTGAACAAGGAACACTTGGCAACCCTAAGACAGCCCCAAAAGCTGACAGCCAGCAGCTATGCCCCCGCTTCCTGCACCTGGTCCCAGGTATGGGGAACCTGATAAAGGGTCACAAGAACTCACAGTCTTGATCTGTCTTGAAGTCAACAGAGGTTGGGAAACCAGATCCCTGAGAATAGCATCTAGGGAATCCAGGTACATTGTTCACAGTGAGCCATGCAGCTCACAAGGACCCAGTGCAGGTCCAGGGGGAGTGCTCCCCCCCCGGAGCAGAGGGGAGGGTTCTCATGCTCTGAAGCTGCAATGGGGGAGCTCTCAAACTTTAGAGCTGGGGTTCCCATGCTTTAAATTTGGAGGAGGGAGTGTTCCCATGCTTTGACCTGGGGGGAGCATCTGTTCTCTCATCCTTTTTCAGAACAGTTTTTCTTCATTTTAAAATTCAGATAAGCTATAAAGAATGCTGCCAGCCTGTACTTTTAGCTACTTGGGAGACTGAGGCAGGAGTGCATAATGTTTTGTGGCAGCCTGTGTTGTATATCAAGATTCTGTTTTAAAAAACAAAACAAACCAAAGCAAAACTGAACAAAATTTCAGATGAATTTCTCCTCAATATGAATGATACATTTTGAACACTGAGCATCTTTTGAGATGGAATACTGATTCTGACATGTATTTGTATCTGTAATATGCCTTGGTGTCTTGTAAGTGGTTCATATCCATGATTTCCTTCAGTCTCATCTCTAGAACTGAGATACACAGCTAGCAAATGGCAAAGGTGGAACCCTATTCACCTTTTCCTCTATAGAAAGTGGCTTGGTTTTCCAAAGAGTCTCTTGAAACATTTCTTTTGTTCTTAAAAGCATTCTAGAGGTTGAGGCATAGCTCAGTGATAGGGTACTTGCTGAGCATAATGATTCTGGGGTTCAATCCTCATCACTATAAAAAGAAAAAAATCAGTACTATTACAGTTTTTTTAATATAAAAAATTTATAATTGAAAATTTGGGAGTCTGGCGTGGTGGCTCACACCTGTAATCCCAGCACTCAGGAGGCTGAGGCAGAAGAATCGGTGCGAGTTTGAGACCAGCCTGGGCTACAAAGTGAGCTCAAGGCCAGCCTGAACTATATAATGAGACCCTGTCTCAAAAAAAAAAAAAAAAAAAAAAAAAAAAAAAAAAAAAAAAAAAAAAAAAAAAAAAAAAAAAAAAAAAAAAAAAAAAAAAAAAAAAAAAAAAAAAAAAAAAAAAAGAAAAAAAAAAGAAAATTTGGAAACTGTATAACTGCTGTTAATGTTTAAATTTTTTCCTAATATATTTTTCTGCACATATATTTATAACATTGCTTTTAGCCCCAGATTGAGATCTCAAGGCTTTTCAGACTACAAAATTTTTTGAATTTTCTTCAAGTGTCAGAAAGCTTGTTTTAGCCAGGCATGGTGGTTCATGCCTGTAATCCCAGCACTTGGGAAGCTGGGACAGGGGAATCACTGTGAGTTTGAAGCCTGGACTATGTAAGTGAGTTTAAGGCCAGCCTGCACTACATAGTGAAACTCTGTCTCAAAGCAAACAAACAAACGAACAAACAAAGAAGCCTGTTTTATCCAGTGAAGCAAGTATGAACTGCTAAAGCTCGAATGTAGTCGGAAAATTGAGCCCACTTCCCAAGAGGTACTAAGTTTGTTGGAATGCCTTACTTCACCCCACTGAGGTTGTGCGTGTCTGACCATGTGTTTCTCTGGAAGTGGAGCACTTCCAGTGGTAGCCTGTGCTATTAGTGTCATTAGAAGTTCTGAGACCTCTTTGGCCATTCATCATGCTCCAGATATTACAGAAATTGAGTGGCTGAAAACATATGTACATTAAAGCCTTCAGTTGCTCTTCTCAAGGTCAGGGATCTCAGCTTCATTGTCTAATTCAGTTTTCAGCCAGACTGTGGGATCACAACCTTGTTATAGACCAAGGAGCCTCGTTATACAAACCTCTTGTCCATTTATATCTCCCTTTGGCTGCCTGACGGTGCACATGTTCCTCTGAAACACTTTGCTTTGACAGGAGAGCCTTCATGGGGCTCTTTTGCAGGCAAGAGAGATTATGCTGTTTTGATTCTATCTTTGGTGCTATTCTTTCTGCTTTGTCTAATCAAAAGGAATTATTTTTAGTAGAGACTGCTTTGCCTAAAAGACAGCTAGCTCATGGTCTTAAGCCCTTGACATTGTGGACACGTGGGCCTCAGTACAACGTGTGTCTGGGATGGGAATATTTCCTCTACCTTTGAGTTCACCATCTCTGCTCATTGCTTTGGTGCTGAATATAGCGACAGCAGCTCACATGGTTCTAAGGACACTTCTGAGGGCCAATGTGGTGCGGACCCCCCAGTGCCTAGGAAAAGTCGTGCTGCGAATACCTTCCTATGGCTTTTGTTTTATTTTGTTTCTGAAACAAAATAAAATGAACTTGAGTGGGTCTCACTCATGCTCAGCACTGATTCTGCCACTGAGCTGTTAATGAAGCCCTGCCAGTGGTCTTTGCATACTACTTTGCACAACCTTGTCTGGTGTTTTTATGCACTCACCTAGCAAATGAGACATACAATCCATTTCACTGGAGGCTGTTGGATAAATATGGAAAATCTGTGGTGCTATTTCATGAACCACAGTGGTTTGCATTCTGTGTAATCTGAAGACAAGATTCTTCTGCTGTGTGTCACTGCCTATATTACCACTGTTGCCCCATATTTCATAGCCACAAACTCTCTGCCAATGCCCACATGTAAAAATGGGTTTGTATTAAAAAATAAATGAGCACAGCACATTCTGATGTGGTGTAGAGTATCAGCATTTTCCATCAGAAGCCGCATAGCTTGCCCTTCCCCTTTCGGGAAACAATGGACATGGGCAGAGCCTCCTTATCCTGTTACAGTGCCCAGTGAGAAGGGCAGGGGTATCAGAATTGAACAAAAGCCTTTTTCTGTGAAATATCTAGATGTCCAAAGCTAGGAACAGCTGAGGGGGAGGATATTATGCTACCAGGTTGGGCTGGTTTTGTGGACTGGTCGTTTCCCTCTGGGTAACACAAGTGCTTTCTGGTTGAAGAACCAGAAAACTCGACCCATGGGGCCTCCACCAACGGTTTATTTTTCTCATGTAACAAGGAGATCAGGGCGGCAGTCCAGGTGGGTCCCCAGGGACTCAGGCTCTTTCGGGCTCTCCCACTTTGCCGTGTCATTTGCTGTCCTTGTGTGTGTAGCTCCATAGTGCAGCTCTGGGGCTCGTGAATGATTTTAAGGTGGGAAGAAAAGGCTCAAGTAATCTTCTTACCTTGGCTCCCAAGTGGCTGAGACTATGGATCATTGCTGCATTCAGCTCCAGGGAACCCTTTGCTTTCCGAGAAAAAGTAAACTAGGTCGCCAGGTGTGGATCTGTCCCGGTTTCCCTGGTTTTCTGATTCTGGAGGCTATCTCCAGAATAAATGGAGGGAGAAACATCCTGCTGCTGGAAGATGTGAGTGGCTGTCTTCAAGAGTCTTGGAGACATGGGGACCCACATAACCCTCAAGGCACAAAAGCAGGCCAAAACCTTTGCTCCTATGTGAAAATTTCTGCAACAGATTGTTAATTCATCATTACACATATTTTGAAAATTGTTATTAATGGGAAAGTAAGAATACTATTTTTAAAAGAAAATGACCATGCCACTCCCTTGTTTAAAACCATTCAGGAGCAGGTCATGGTGGCACATGCCTATAATCCCAGCACTCAGGAGGGTGAGGCAGGAGGACTGAAAGTTCAAGGTCAATCTGGGCAACTTCGTGAGACTCTGTCTCTAAAAAGATAAATTAAAAGACTTAGGGATGTAGCCCAGTGGGAAAGTGTTCCTGGGTTCAACCCTCAGTTCCACAAAACAAATAAAAATTAAAAGCCGAAACCTTTCAGGCACTCTTCATGGCACCTGCCTGGCCCATTTTCTGCTGTCAGAATCCCACAGATTGGATACATTATCAACAGTAAAAAGGTATCTGGCTCCCAGTTCTAGGGGCTGGGAAGACCAGAGAATGGCACCCACATTTGGCAAGGTGAATGTGAGACCAAGAAGGGGGAGAGGAAGTGTAGGACCGAACTCCTAAGCACTGCATCCTCAGATAAAAGAAAAGGGTCTGTTCAGGTCATGACCAAGTCACTTCTCAAGGATGCACCTCTTCGCACTGTTATGACTGCAGTTGAATATCAGTATGAATTTCCAGGGCCTGTTGTCGTAGCAGCTTCTGAGATGCTCTGTGGAGCCAGCCGTGGCCTTTCTACCTGCAGGGCTCTGTCCCCAACACCCAGCGCTACCTGCCTGTGCCCCAGGGCCTCACACTGCCTTTACTGCTCCTCAGAGCCTCTGTCTCTTCTGGACAGTATTCTTGCCTCCTCATTCCTCAGCTCTGAGATGAGAGGCTCCTTGGAGAAGTGTTTTCTGACTTACCAAGCTATCATGGGCATCCTGGTGTGAACTCCAAGTATCCCAATCTCTTTAGCACTTACTTAAAGTTAACTAATTTGCAGAGAGGAGCTCCAAGTCTGCTTCCCTTGCAGAGTGAAGTGTCCGTGGAGGCCCCATTTCTGTGTGACAGCACCCAGCTGAGCACCTGCTCTGTAGGACACACTCAACCTGCACTGCTGACTGAACAAATGGGATGGAGTTGTAAAAGCACAAAGTTGTTTTGAGGATAATATGCATTGGTTCTACTCAGAATGCGGTCCTCAAATGGCACTAACTGCAAACTGCTCCCCCAGGCTGCAGCAAGGTAAGGATGGAAGTTGGGAGACAGCATTTGGAAACTTCAATAGTAATTATTAAAGTGTTGTTACACCATGTTTTGGAAATCTCTAAAAACTGTAAAATTAATCCTTCCTCACAGTCTGACACAACTGCATAGGTGACGTACTGCAGGCCGGGGTTACTCTAATAAAATACAAACATTTTGTTCTTTTTTGCAGTGGAGAGTGCTAAGCATCTGCTACTGATTGCTTCTTGAAAGGCATGGGAAAACCCTTCAGCATAAGTGAGTAAAATAAGACATGGGGCTGGGGTGTAGCCCAGGAGTAGAATGCATGTTTAGAGTTCAAACTCCAGTAGCTAAAAATAAATAAATACAAGAAAAAAAAGAAAAGAAAAGAAACTAAAGATGGTTTTGATTAAAATGGCACGTGAAGCACAGAAGCTCAGGAACAGAGGTGGGAGCAGCCTCCCTGAGAGCAGATCATGGGGAGGTTGTGTGCACAAAGAAAGAGCAGAACAGCACTCGGGAGGCTGAGGTAGGAGGAGCGTTGTGAGTTCGAGGCCGGCTTGGGCTACAACGCGAGTGCGAGGCCGGCCTGAGCTACATAGTGCGACCCTGCCTCAAAAAACCAGGGCTGGGGAGTTTGGCTCAGTGACTTGAGTGCCTGCCCTGGCAGGCGCGAGGTTGTGAGTTCAATCCCTGGTGCCACAAAAAAATAATAATAATAATAATAATAAGAGCAGAAGACAAACATTGGGAGACAGCAGGGACAAAGAAGAGCTGTCAGTAAGGATGGCTGGCTAGGGCAGGAGCTTCAGAGAGAGCCATGGGTGTGAAGTGTGGCTCTGTGGAAAGCACAGGGCCTGGGTTCCAGAACCAACTTCAGGAAGAGAGAGGCCAATGCTGTGTATGCAAGGAAGGCAGGGTAGTACCTGGTGGTGGCCCTGTGAGGTGGGGCCATGGCCCCAGAGGACAGCTGACTTCTTTGTCCATGGTGTTGACTTAGCGAGATGTCCAAGACCAGGTAATTTAGAAAGAAAAGAGATTTATTTCTCACAACCCCGATGGTGGGGAGGTCTAACTCCAGACACCAGCTTCTAGTGAGGGTCTCCTTGCTGTGTTGTCTCTGGCCTCCCCTCCCCACCCCTCCCTTTTTTCCCTCCCCTTCCCTCCCTTCTTGTTGCCTCTCTCCTTCTTTGGTTCCCTCCAATTCCCTTTTCTCCCTTCCCTTCTCCTCTCCCCTCTCCCTTCTGCTCCTCCTCCTCTTTTTGCTCCTCCTTCTCTTCTTCCTCCTCCTTCTCTTCCTTCCTTTCTCTGTCTGTCTGTCTGTCTGTCTGTCTGTCTCTCTCTCTCTCTCTCTGGAGTTGGAACCCAGGGCTTTACATATGACAGACAGGTGCCCTACCACAGTCACACACCACCCTACCCTCTCATGTAATGCCAACAACCACCCCATAAAACAAGTACCTTCATTTTAAGTGGGGTCACCTGCTCCTTGTCTTTATGCTAGAACTTGTTTCCTCAAAGGCAGGGATGGAAGAAGAAAGGGTGGGGCAGACTAGGAGTAGGGTTAGTGTTTGGGGACTCTGTGATCCAAAGGCTCTGTCCCTATGTGAACAGCAAAGTAGGGGTCACTGTGGTGCAGCTAGGCAGGTGCACACGAGCAGGTGGGTGTCTCAGGCAACCAGGGGGCCAAGCAGGAGGCATGCACTGAGGGACTGGGGACTATCTCTCCTGTCCTTGCCTCTCACCTGAGCCATGGGACACTGGCTCCAGGAAGGAGGAGGACTCCACTTGCTTGGGGGGTACTGCGTGTTGAAACAACCCTGGAAAACTGGGGCAACGCCCATGGCGTCATCATCCTGTAATTCCTTATGGACTTTGCCACAATCTTGTGGCTTGTACTAAATTCCATTTTGGATGAACCAAGTCTCCCTGGTCAACAGCTTTCAGTCTGAAATGTTTCCTTCACTCATTCATCCTACAAATATTAGCTGAGAGTTGGCAGCGATGGCCAAACATCCATGGCCCCAGCTGTCCAGAACAAGGGGATGATGTGAGCCCACAGTGTCAGGGGAGGCTGCCAGGGGCACTTACCGTGGGGTTTGAAGCCTAACATGGCCCTGGCTCTGTCCATGGCTCTGTGTGAGGGGAGGCACTATGTTCCTTCATGGTTATGAGTTTTTTACATTTTCAAAACAAACAAAACATTGACTAGCAGAAGACTCTGTTTCTACCTAACTTCCCTCTATCATTTTCCCTTTGTGTCAATGACAGGGAGGTGGGACCCATAGGCACTTTGGGACCCAGAAAAGGGAAGTTTCCTGTGAGGATTGTGGAGACCATGTACATGGCATGCAATCACTCTGGGATGCAGCCGGGTGTTAACTCGCTGTCCCCACATGGAGATAGCCCCCAGGGACATTCCTGCCACCCACCAGAAGGATGCAGAAGTGCAGGGTGTGTGCCTTTGTCTGCTTTCTTGAGGGGCTGCAAGACTGTTTAAAAGGTGCTTCAGACCCCTGGAGACAAGAACCTACCCTTGGCTGGATGGATGAGGGGCCCAGGGTTAAGGAACAAGCAGCTGGTACTTTCCTATCTGCTCACTCTTGAGCACAACAACGACCAAGACTTGTTCCTGGTTTCACAAGCAGTTCATCTTCCTGGATTGTGTTCCCATGAGAACAGCTAGACAGAGCCTCTCCTCTTCCTGGCAGATCTGAGGTGATATGTATCAAATTGTAATTTCTTGCACAAGATATCCAGAAAAGCTGGGTGCAGTGGCCTGTGCCTATAGGCCCAACAAATTGGAAGGCTGAGATAAGAGAATCGCTTGAGCCGAGGGTCAGATACCTCACCAATAATAGTAATAATAATGATAATAATTTTAAAATTCAAAATAAATATTGCAGACTCTTTATACCAAGTGCTTGGCAGGCACAATGTTTGCACACTAGATAACAAGTGCATTTTACTAGCAGAACTATGGTAGCATTTGTACATTCATGTGTTCATTCAGAGATGGGTAGAGTGTCCCCCAGAGACACCGTCTTCTGCAGGGGCATTTAGTCTAGCAGGGAGTGAGGTATTTGAGCAGGTGACACTACTGGACTCACTCAGAGAAGGTAGCTCTTGGGGACCTCAGACCACACATCTCCAGTCAAGTGGGTCAGGGCTGCTCTGGGAAAGCTGAGCCCCTTGCACTCAGGTGGCTGAGATTAGGGGTCCAAATTGCCCTACCCAGGAAATGACCCAGTCCAGTGCCCCAGACTCCCTCCAAGCTCAGCATTGACAGGTAAACCTGGAGCCTCTGTCCTTCTGCAGAAGCACCTTGGGGTGGTTTGGGTCCAGCAGACTCAGTGGGGTGGATGCCCCTATGTGACTGCAGCTGATGAAGACAAGAGGCCCAGGTGGGTTTGGTACTTGTGGGCCAGTGACCCAGAGGCCCCATGGGCTGTGAGGGGAGCATAAACCTAGGTGCCAGCTGGTGACCCGGGGCACTAGGGCTTTGCCTCCAAAAGCCAAGATGCAGTCTGATGAAGGCCAGAGCCCCAGGGAGGGAGTGGAGGAGGGGGCCCTGTGGCCCTGCGTCCATCACTGTAATGCTCTGTCCAGGACACTGCCCAGACTTGTTGACCTTTTCTTTTTTAAATAACAGCTTTGTGCCGGGCGTGGTGGCGCATGCCTTTAATCCCAGCACTCGGGAGGCTGAGGTAGGCGGAGCATTGTGAGTTCGAGGCCGGCTTGGGCTACAACGCAAGCGCAAGGCCGGCCTGAGCTACATAGTGCGACCCTGCCTCAAAAAACCAGGGCCAGGAGTTTGGCTCAGTGCCTTAAGCGCCTGCTCTGGCAGGCACGAGGTTGTGAGTTCAATCCCCGGTGCTGCAAAAAAAAAAAAAAAAAAAAAACAAAACAAAACAAAAAAAAAAACAGCTTTGTTTAGATACACTTCCTGTACCACAAAACCCAAGCTTCGAAGTATGTAATTCAGTGGTTCTTAATATATTCACAGAACAATTTTTACTATTTCTACCTTTTAGGACATTTTCATGACCCTTCTCCCTGGCCCACAGTCATGGGCCTCCTTCTCTTTTTTGTTTCCTGTGCTGGAGATTGAGCCTAGGGCTTCTGAACACATGCTCCACCTCCAGCATGAGCTGTGCCTTCAGCCAGCCAATCCATATCCTACCCATATATCTGTCTATCAGGATGGTCCTTGTAAATGAAATAGTACTGTATGCAACTGCGTGTCTGGCTTCTCTCACTTAGCGTGCTTTCACGGCTTTTGCATGTTGGAGTGCGTATCAGTAACTTCATTCCTTTTGATGGTTTAATAATATTGTGTTGTGTGGTGCTAAAGATTAAACCCAGGGCTTTGCCTGTGCCAAGCAGGGTCTCTCCCACTGAGCTTGCTCTTAGCCACTGAATGGATTTTCTTATCCCATCATTTGTTGTACATCTGGGTTGTCTCTACCTTTTGACTAGTGGGAATAATGGTACTATCAATATTTGTATATGCATTCTCATGTAAACATAGGTTTTCAATTCCCACAGGCATATTCACAGGAGTGGAATTTCTGAGTCACATGATAACTCTAAATTTTTGAGGAAATATCAAACTATTTTCCAAAACCAGATCTTTACTGTTGTCATTACTACCAGCATTCTGGCCTTCTGGGCCCCCAGTAGAATTGTCCCACTGAGCTCTTGTTACAGCACCCTAGGGCCTCTTGAGTTCTCAGCTCTGAACATTTCCCAACTCTTGAGACAAATCAGTTTCAAGGCTTCTGAACAACACAGTCAGGTCCACCCATAGCAGTGGCCCCACTTTTTGGTACCAGTTCTCTGTGTTGGTCAGCTTTGTGTTTCTGTGACAAAATATCTGACATAAACACCTTAAAAGAGGTTTATTTGGCTCATGGTTTCAGCTGTTTCTGTTCACTGTCAGCTCTCTCCATTATTTCCAGGCTCATGGTGAGGCAGAATCATGATGGGAAGCCCATAGCAGAATGAAGCTGCTCACGTCATGGAGGCCAGGAAATGGAGGGAGAAGAAGGGCTAGATTCCAATGTCCCCTTCAAGAACATGTCCCAAGTGACCTTACCTCTTCTCACCAAGCTCTGGCTCCTAAAGGTTACCCTGCCTCCCAGTAGCAGTACAAGCCACAAGCAGGTTAAGGGCCCAACCCCTTAGTGCACAGCCTGGAGGTAACATTTAAGAGCCAGGCTGTAACAGGCACTATCAGATCAAAATAGGACAGCTGTTTATTACCTGTTGGCTTGCAGGAAAACTGACTCCCAAACTGGATTTTCAAGCTCTCTTAGTCTGACTGTACTGCTTTCACAAGAGAACAGATACCTCCTAACTTTGTATACCCCACCTCCTCCAGGTTTTAACCTCAGTAACTGAGTGCTTACTCTGTGCCACATAGTTCCAGTGCTCAACAGCTTAGCAGTCAAACCTCAGCAAGGAGCACTGGAAACTCGACATCAAATCCAGGGCATTCTGACAGAGTGACACCATTGGAACTGTCATCCTCTCTATTCCTAGCACTTCTCAATCATATTTTCTTTTAACTTAATGATTTACCATCTTTTTTCACTATAAAAAATTAAATATACTCATTATAAAAAATTAGAATATGCAACAATTCCAAAGAATAAAATAAGCAAGGCCAGCCTGAGCTACATAGTGCAACCCTGCCTCAAAAAACCAGGGCTGGGAGTTTGCCTCAATGGTTAAACGCCTGCCCTGGCAGGTGCGAGGTTGTGAGTTTGATCCCATGTGCTGAAAAAAAAAAAAAAAAGAATAAAATAAAAACTACCTTTAATACCATGAGCACAAGACAGTCACTGTTAACGTACTGGTCTAAAACTCTAAACTCTATAATAATAATAAATTATATGGTAGTTAGTGTCTGGGCTGTTTAAATACATCACATTTAGCAATGTGTTTTAATCTTCACCATGACCCAGTGAGTGAGATATTTACTTACATGCTCATTGATTCAACACATGCTTTTCAGCTCCTGTTATATTACATGTCATGTCCTTAGATAGGTGCTTAAGACTCACTAGTAAAGGAATTAACAGAAGTCACTGTCCCCTTTGACTAACAATCAGCAGGGAAAATCAACAGTGAATAATACATATGATGAGCAGGTTAATTGCACTTAATTATAGTGTGTGACTCTGTGTTCGAAGATGTTAAGTACTACAGATGAGATACTGAAGTAGAAGTGACCTAAGCCACCTTGCCACCAAATGGGACATAGGGCAACCAGTCCAGCTGCTTAGTGACAACAGGGTGCCTGATCATGTCTAGGTGACCTTCTAGGACTGAAGACTGTGCCCAGTCGCAGAGTATGGACAGCTGTGGGACAAAGAAAGTTGCCTCATCCAAGACCACCCCATCTCCTGGGAGATCCCACATCTAAGAAGGGTTGTACCAGCTTGAGGTAACTCTGAACAGAAGCTTACTGGAAAGTTGGTTGAGGCCCCATAGGACTGCACTAGCCCCATCCCATGACTACTGTGCAACCCAGCCTCCTCCCTGTTTCCCTCCCAGTGTTGTTGATGTTGGGAGTTTCCTAACAAGCTTCTCCTGCCCTCACACCTGTTTCAGTGTCTTCCTTAGAAATTCAACCCAAAGCTGTTGGTACAGTGGTGGCCCAACCATGCAGGAGTAAGAGGAGACTTTGGAATTAGATCACCTACTGCCTGAGGTTAGGAGACTTCAATGATGGGCAGCAAGTAGAGCATAGAGAGTTCCTTGCACAGGGTGGCAGTGACACTGTTGAATCTGTCATCTCTGGAGAGTCGGGTTAGTGCTCCAGCAGAAGGGAATGCACCAGAGGGTATGATGGATCAGGTGTTTAAGGATTACAGTGAAACTCCATAGGCATAGTGCAATCAGGTTTACTAAGAATAACTATCACTTTGAATGAATAATGAAATATTGGGAAGAATAATCAGCAATTTGAAAACTTAATGTACCAACCAAAGGACCTCTCTGGGTACATATAAGAAGGCTCTCATTTCCTACACCTGGAGGAACAGGGAAGCAGAGGACCAGTATAGGCTTAGCTGTCAGATAGCCACATTCTGGATAAAGTGACAGCTACAAATGAGGTAGGGTGGGAAGAATGGGGTTCTGATGCATGGGGTATGATATCTATGTGGATGAACATGAAGACCTTGACTTCACAGGCCACTTTAAGTAAGGCTGAGCACTCCCACCTGACTTCCAGGTGACCCTGCAGACTCTTTCCCAGAACTACTGCCACCAACTACCCTCAGGGTAAAGTCACAGCACAATATGGGCAGAGACAAACTGGACCTGGTGAGAGGGAAGGATTTCTACTGAATAGGAGCTTCAGGACCACAATGTGAGCCAACAGCTGCTTGGAGGTGCATGGGACAAGTATAAATGTAGACAGGGAGAGATTGTCATTTGGGAGCAGCCTCTCAGGATGTCAGGCCTCACAAGGTTCCCAAGGTGACAGAGGGAGCATATAGCCAAAGACATGTAAAAGAAAGGCTCGAAGAGTGATCACAGGGCACCACAGAGCAGTGCTGAAGTGTGAGAGATGGAGAAGCCCCCATGTATTATAACCTTGGCTGCTGGACTCTGAGTGACACTGAGGCTTAGGGTTGGATGAAGCTAACAAAATGACAGTGGTATGATAGGACAGTCAGGCACAGAGTGACACCAAACCTGCAAAAGCCAGGGGATGCAGGATCATAATGAGCTGTAAAGCTGAGGTGGCCACTGGGGACCCACTCCCAGGAGCACCCGTCGCTACAAGGACACAGCCAAAAATGATTACTCAGTCTGCATTAAGAAACAGTCTACATGGCTAATCAGGAAACTAAGAACATCCACTATTGTAAAAGCCCAGACTCCCTGCTGTGTTTCCAGATGAAAACTGGAAAGAACAGGTGGATAGAAGAGGTCAACAGGAAGTACCTGTGCTCTTCCTGTGCCTGAGAGGGACTTTCTGTGACCTATCTTAAAGAGTACCAGGGCCCTTTGCTTGGGTGGCCATGCATAGGAAAAAAGAACACTCTTCAGGATGGTTCACCTGAGGTCCTGAACTACCATCACGGCACCCTCTTAGTGTAGGTGACATGGGAGCCAGGCACTAAGTGGAGACTGTTCACCCACCCAGTCCAGGTACTCACTGGGGCTTGTGCCCCAGGTCTTGGATACATAATTCAGATGGATGGGCCTGTTGTCTTCACCTGTAGATAAGAGCTGTGACCATGGAAAGGCCAGCAGAACCTGAGGTTGTCTCTAGCACCTCTCCTCCCCTCAGGAACCAAGACAGCAGAGCAAAAGAAACAGTCCAGCAATTCACAAAGAACAATTACAGGAGCAACTGAGAAAGACTAGGAAGGCAGGGTGGGTGGAGCTAGCATGGCCATTGAACCACAAGTCTCAAACCTGCAAAAGTCAGACCTTAAAATGACAGTACTTTCCATAGTTAACCAAGCAGGCACCTCATGAGCAACTTCTGTGCCAGACTTGATATCTTCACTAGAACAGACTGAAATGTTCTCAGGTACATAATCTGTGGCCACTGAACCAAGGGGAACATTCTTTTCTATTGGAAGAGCAGAGTCACTGAGAACAGTGAATCTCTTCCATCAGAAGAATAGATTCACAAATATTTTTAGCCGGATTCTGTGACCATGCAAATGGTGGTCCCATGCTTCCACTCTTGGTGTTATATGGTCCCTGGCTATCTGGACTGGTTGGATTTTTATGACACCATGCCAACTGGAAGGCTGAGCAAGGAGTGACTACCATGCTGCAGGCCTCTGTAACACACACATTTTGGAGAGTGGGAGAGAAACCCCATGTCCACTCAGAGGACTGGGGCCTTCTGTGATGTCATCAACAATTAAGGTTATATTACTGCATTGTGCACTTCCCTTCACAAAAAAGGAAACACAACACAGAGTAGGCCTCTCTGAGTTCTTGAGGCAGCCAACTCCAAACATAGAAATACCAACCTCAAACCACAATCAAGTTTCAGATGTGTCTGAGAACAAGAATGGGCTGTATAGCATGTCCAGCCTCCCGTGGAAGCAGCCTGGATGCCTGGGCCCTATAATTGGCAGATCCTATGTTACTGGAGGCATCCATGTTGGGAAAAGATGAATCCCAAAGGGAGAATCACAATGCAGATACACAGAGTTTTGAAGCAAGGCCATGCCGATGGTGACAAAGAAGAAAGCACCTTCTAGAAAACTCCTGGCATGCTCTCAGTAACCCTAACAGACCACTCCTTGAGTAACCAGGAAGGGATGGCTTCTTGCTGTGGTGGTGGAGTTTCAAGGAGAGCCAGGCCCAGCAGCAGCCACCGAGAGATGGACAGCACACCCAGGGTCCACCACAGCAGGGCTCGAGGGACATGTGTCTGTACAAAGTGTAGTCTCCAAGCGTCCTCCTCAGCTCATCCTGCAGCTCCTGGGGGACCCTGCTTAGCTGCCTGGGACCAGCTAGCACAGGAGTTGGCAGGTAGGTGCAAGCTGAAGCAAGACATGGCTGCACTCCAGGGCTATGGGAAAGATGATGAGGAAAGAAGTGCCGTCAGTGGGCAGAGCTCATAGGCAGGGAAACCTCACCCCTCCCGTTCTGTTTGGGCACAGAAGAGGCTTGGACCGGAATAAATACAGATTCAGTGAGAAACGTGATGATCAGGACAAAGAAGAGTGTGGTTGAGGCTCTTGGATGGACATACAGGACTGGCATGCGATACAAATCATTGCTCAGCATATCAACACTTAAGGGCAGCATAGCTATGGAAGTGCTGGAGGAGTGCCAGGCAAGATCAGCCCACCTCTGCCATTGGCTGTTCTGGGGGTTGGGGCTGGTGTGAGGGGAGGTGAGTGTTGTGCATGGAGAGGGCGGTCCTGGGCTGTGTTTAGCCCAGTAGCCCTCTCCCACACACCAAGGCTAATCTAGCTCCCACTTTGGCACAGCCAGCCAGCCAGGAAAGAGACTGGCTCTGAGAACTTTCTTCAAAACCCAGGAGACCAAGCAGCCACCTTGAGAGAAGCAGCAGTTAAATTTAGCAGAAGACGGTCATTGCAGGGATGATTTTGGCTTCCTTCCCATGGGGCCACAGCCAGCACCAGGATCCTGAAGCTCTGAGTGTTCAGACCACCAGCGGAGGACCCCACACAGCACTGCCTGAGGCCCAGAGGCCCACTATACAGTGAGGAGGAGCAAGAGCAGCCCACACTGCCATGTTGCACATCACTCCACCTGGCCAAGAGATGTAGGGCAATTGTGGAGGTGCCAACCATTGGCACCAGGGTGGGACTGCTCCAGGTGGCTTCTTTCCAGGGCCTTCCCTCCCTCCTGGTGGCTGACTCCATCAGGAACAGGATGGCCTGGCCCTCATCCAGCTCAGTGTATTGCTGAGCAGCCTCCTAGCAGTGCTGCCCTAGTGCTGACCCTGACTACTGTCCTGTCCTTTATCCCAAGAGCACTGTCTCAGAAGCCACTTTGGGACTTTGGTCCATACTCACTGAGTAGGTGCTCTTGCAGTCATGTGAGAGAAGAAGGTGGGGACATCTGACAGACTGCAGGAGAAGCCGGGCAGGTGGCAGCAAAGGGAAAGGGGATAGGGCAGAGCACAGAGCAGAGTCCAGAAGCCCTTGAGGGCCTCTTTGGGATTTGCCTTTTTCTAGGAGCGAGTGCCGCTTCAGGGTATTGTTGCAAAAACTGACATAAGGTCACTTAGAATGTGAAACAATCTTTCTCACTACTGTCTTCCAAAATCCCCAGCACCAAGAATAGTGCTAAAAGAAAGAAAATGGGTGTGGGGCAGGATAAGGATGAGCACAAGGAGGCAGATGACGAGGCTCAGGAATCAGGTGGAGACTCACAAGGTCACTCTTGCTCTCCCCCTCTTCCCACCAAGTGAGGGAGAGCTCCAGTAACCTCCCTGTCCCTGCCACACAGACCCTGCCGCCCTCATGCGAGCCCTCTCATTGCAAGTGCCACATGTGTCTTGCTGCAACATGTCTGGTTTGGAAGGCAAACAACACAGAGCTAGAAAGAATTTCAAAATAACAGTAATTTAGAATAAGAAATGAGACCTTGGGTGATTTTCTGTCTGAGAAAGTCTGGAAGAGCTGAGCTTGTAGGACAAGTTAGAGCACTGTGGGATGAGATCTCAGTGGAAGACCTCCCATGTGTTTCCATGAGATCATTCTGTCTCAGAGGGGCACCACGGGCCCTGGAACAGGGAGGGGTCCTTTGTGCAACACAGTTCATGGGCTGTTATTTCCAACCTAATCCCCAGGGTGAGGGTTCCCCGTCTTCCTTCATTCCTCAGTCTACCCCATCTGAGAGGAAATGGCCCTGCACATTTGAAAGAAGTGTAGATAACCCTTTATGCCATGAGTACATACCTGCTGTAGAAAGATTAGAAAAATGAACCACAGAAAGGAAAATAATCAAATCAATAAAAATTCCTTCCACTCCTCTCTAATAATTATTTACATTTTTTATTTTAGTTTCAAACCTTTTCATTAAAGATTATATATAGTAAATTCACATAATACATTATTTTCAATTAATAAATACTGAAATTTCTAGCTTTCTGGTTTGGAGAAAACATTGATCTATACTACCATTTTAATGAATTAATTTTTATTGAATTCTATCACATGGATCATTTTAATTAACCCTGTTAATCCTTTATTTTGTAATTTTTTAGTTATTTCATAGTTTTTTATTACAATAAGCAAGACTGACAACTTTGAACATACTTATTTGTATGACTGTCCACTGTTCCTCTAGAACAAATTCTAAAAGTATCAAGGAGCATGAATATTTTCAGGGTTTCTAAGATGAATTCCTAATTTGTAATCATTTCCTAAACTGCTTATGTCCACAACAGAGTTCTAGATCATTGGTTTTAAAGGTCCTTATGAAGAGGAAAGGTTATTTTGGAGGTTCCAGACCATGGTTCTGGGCCTTTGGTGGACGGCTCGATCACAATGGCAAGTCTGTGTGGTGAACGAGACTGCTCACCTTTTGCCAGAAAGAACAAGATGAGAGAGGAAGGAGCCAGGATCCCACAGTGCCTTGCAAAGACATAACCCAGCAAACTAAAGACCTCCTACAGGCCTTACCTCTTAAAGGTGCAGCCACTGCCAGGATGTGCACCAAGGATATTCAAGACTTAGCCACAGCAGGATCCTTCTGAAACTCTGGATTGGCCTTGCTTTTCAGTTCTGCTTCACTGTATCCCTTCTCCCTCCCCAGATGTTTGGGCCTCCCTAGAAATGACCTGTGCATTTTCATGTGTGCCCACCCCCATTGACTTCCCTCTGTTTCTCCTCTCTTCTTATCCTGTTGCATTCTTCAAGTCCTATGCAAGTGTTAATCCTCTACCTTTCCCGAGGCAGAATTAGCCATTCTTCCCATAGCATTCCCATAGCATTTTGCCTATCTTGCTAAGGAAGTGTTTATCATGGTACTGTATTTGATGCTGCTTGATAGATTGGATGCTCACAGAGGGAACAGAGTCTGTCCCAGTCATCGTTGGATGCCTAGGGTCTGGTCAAATGCCAGGCATGTAGAAGGTGCTTACTAAATAATGGGTTAAGTCAGAAATAGACTTGGGTCACCTGTCTCTCATCCAATGTCTTTTATCTCATTCCAAGCAAAGATTGTATAACCAGGGGTCCATGCTGTAGAGTCACAACAACCCCTTGTGCCTGTCTTTTTATTGCTGTTGAAGTTTCACTGGAAATTAATTCTTCCAAGCATGCTTTTATCTCCATTTAAATTACAAATATCCTTGGGTGGGATTAAATCTTCAAGGTATTACCATCAACCTTAGCCCTACTAAAATTGTGCCTTTCCAAAGATCAACCCAGTCCAGAAGGGGTTGGTGGGAGGGTTAAGAGGACAGTTTCAGGGCAGGGCCCAGCACTGGCAAGGACATCGAGGACAAGAGAGATGCTTCTGAGGGCCAGGGACTGGGTGGCAGGTGGGAAACGCACTAAGACAGATGCACCTGCCCCCAGCTGGTCAAAAATTTCCCTGGGTGGAGTCACATCCCTCCTTCCAATTTCCAAACCTCTCCTGGAAATCTTTTTGTTAGAGTGCCAGAAAACACTCAGGCAATTTTCCAATTTTAGTTCACCTTAATCTTAAACATAAACACGTGCCCTACAGCACTTCTGAGAGGGCGGTGTTTGAGGAAGTGACAAGAGTGACAGTAGGATGTCACAACTCCAGATTGTTGCTGGGGTAGTAGGAGGGTGATGAACGAAGGGAGAGGTTGAAAGACTTTGGATTGCTTTGCCCTGTTGTGTGGTGACAGATGTGAGCATCCCACGCAGGCTGAAACCTCGTGGTAGGGACTTCTGGCACCAAAGTGGCCCCTACAACTGAGGACAGCTCCCAGTCTGCAGCACAGGGCCTCTCCAGAAGCTCCCAAAATACTATGAGTGGGACCTGGACACACTGAAACAGCTTGAGAGGTTATATTCTGGCTCACTCCAGTCAAAGGTTGATGCCGCCCAGGAGAACAAGGAAGGGGAAACAGGTCTAATGGGCACTATCTCACCCTGGGGTGACTCAGAGAACTGGGAGACAGGGAGAGGCTTCCTACATTGGAGGTACCTCAAGACTTAATGTCACATTCATTTTTAGGTCTAAGTTATGTAGGAACCCTATGCGTGTTGTCACCTTGGTTTAGTATTTCAAGTTGTGTTCTTCCTATGTTCCACAGCAAAGAGCTTGGGTGTGGCTAGGATTCCTCTTTGGGGACAGCAGAGCAGGCCAATGCAGACACCTTTACAGAGGAAGCATTCCCTTGTCCTAAAGAGTGGCTGCCTGGGGGACCAGCCTGAGCAAGGCCCCGGGCTCCACCCCCAACGCCAAAAGCAAACAACAATACCTACCTCTTCCTTTTTTATTTTTCCTCTTTTGAACTCTGCATATCTCCACATAGAGGGCTGAAGGATAACCCAAGCAATAGTGTCAAACACCCTGAAAACAACGAAACTCTCCTTCATGTGAAGTTTGTGCCCAGGCCAGAAGAGAGGTGGAGGCTGAGCATCGCTGGGGCCTGGGTTCCAGAACTAGCCCTTGTGCCGTTTATTGTTTGTTAATCTCTTGGAAACTTTTGTCACCTGCTGCTTCAATAGCAGTTTTAAAATTCTATAGAATTGTTAGCAGAATTCAAGGGAGGAGCAGGCACCACATCTAGGAATGGAGGTGGATGGGCATGATGGTGGGGTATCAAAGGGGCCGGCTCTACTTTGGGGCTCCCAGCCACTCCTCCATCCCATGCTGCTGTGTGTGTCCCAGAAAGCAGCAGGTTAAGGAAAGGCTTGGGGGACAGAGTCTGCTAGTAGCAGGAGGGCAGAAGAGCTCACAAGGTTCCCCAGCTGCATCTTCCTGCCACCTGGCACCACCACTAGCTGCTGGGTGTGGGCGAGGGGACTGACTCAGGCCCCTGTGCTTCCTGGCAGTGGGAAACATGCAGCAGATGCACTGCCATCCCTTGGAGCACCCTCCTGTCCCAGCACCTCTCCAGCTACCAAGGGAGCCGTTCGAGTTCCTGGAAAGGGACAGGAAGGACTCTGCGTGTCCTCTCAAATCTGAAGCAAGGAGGGTGTGAGGTGAGGCCGATGTTGGGGTTCATAGAGGGTGGAGCAGCTCTGTCTTGGAATTGCCCTCTGCAGTTGGGCCTTGAGGCTCCCTGAAGGAGCTCCCTTGAGGCATTCACTGAACATTCTGCCCTCTGAAAATTGACATCCAGAAAGACATGTGCTGAGTGCTTCTTTGGGCAGAGATGGGTAAGAGCTACAGTCAGTTTGTTTACAGGCCAAGTCTCCTACAAGCCTGGAGGCTCCAAAGGACTCAGCATGCTCTGTGCCATCTGCAGGTAGACTGAGGGGCACAGAAGAGTCTGCAACTTTGAGCAGGCGCTCCAGCTTCTGTGATGGGGAAGATGCCTGGCTCTCAGACAGGGTGACAGGGTAATTCAGGCAGATTCCTGGGCAGCCAGTGCTGTACACAGAGTTACTTCCAGGCTCTGTCTCAACCTTCCCTCAGTCCCAAAGCCCCCACATGCTGCCATAATGTCTTTCCAGGGCTGGAAACAGAGGAGGCACCTGGCAGGGCCACTGCCCTATGCAGGAGTCCATGACATGCCCTGGGTCCTGGATGGATCCCTGAATCCCACTCCAGGACTTGTGATCTGGTTGGGGTTGTGCCTTTTCACCTCTTGTGGAGCTGCTTGGGGCAGTCAGGTAGCCTGGACTTACAGTCTGGTGATCCCAAGCCGCTGGTTTATTGGTAAGTATGAGTTGTGCCAGGTAAACCCCACCAGGTATTCCTGGTGCAGAGAGTTAAGTTAGACACTAGAAACCTGGGGGTCACCACCTCTGACTTTGCTAATGTCCACACAGTCTCTAGGCAGTTGTTTCTTCTCTGTTCTTCCTTTACAAGCAATTTTTGAGATTGATTTAAGGAGAGACACAGATGACAATGATTGCCAAATGCATTATAGGCATAAACAAGCCAGGCGTGGTGGCGCACGCCTTTAATCCCAGCACTCGGGAGGCTGAGGTAGGCAGAGCGTTGTGAGTTTTGAGGCCGGCTTGGGCTACAACGCGAGCACAAGGCCGACCTGAGCTACATAGTGCGACCCTGCCTCAAAAAACTAGGGCCAGGAATTTGACTCAGTGGCTTAAGCGCCTGTCCGGCAGGCGTGAGGTTGTGAGTTCAATCCCCGGTGCCGTGAAAAAAAAAAAAAAAAAAAAAAAGGCATAAACACTTTCTGTAACAAAATTCAGTCTTGCTTCCTCCCTCTGCAACCCAAACCACAGAATCAATAGTGCTTTCCCAACAGCAGTGTCCCCAAAACAAAAAGTTAGCCCATCCCTGATGTGGAGTGATCATCCCGGGGCCTGGCATTGTGCTGGACTGGCTCTGCAGTGGCAAGGGACCACCTCTTCCTGGGACTCTGGCCAAGATGCCAGCATTGCAGATTTTCCTAATTTCAGAGGAGCTTTGTTTAGGGTCCAGGCTCCATGGTGGCTTCTGCCACCATCCCCATTCTGTTTCCAGTTGCAATTGTCACTGTCTTTGTTGAGAACCCATTGTGCCAGGCACCATGTTGAGTGTACTCACTTACCCTTCTTGCACAGTCCTTCGCAAGATAGCTGTTGTCATAGCCCCTGCATTACCGAAGGAAACAGACCTGTAGGGGACTTAACCAGAAACCAGGGCAGGGCTCCAGTTCCCATGCCAGAGCTCCTCACTGCTCTCCCATATTTTCTTTATCGTGGTTGTTCAACGTTAGATGTTTCCCAGATGAGCAGAAAATCAATCTGCAGTTTGGAAGAACTAAATAGGGGTCAAAGGTGGTATGGGCTTCTGCCCTGTATGTGCAGGAGGCTGTTGTGAGTG
Source organism: Dasyprocta punctata (assembly GCA_004363535.1). Taxonomy (NCBI): domain Eukaryota; kingdom Metazoa; phylum Chordata; class Mammalia; order Rodentia; family Dasyproctidae; genus Dasyprocta; species Dasyprocta punctata. The sequence goes on from RJWM01004743.1 coordinate 33,202, forward strand.
GCTGCCCTGGGGGAGGAAGGTGAGGGAGGGACATCTATCCTCCTTCTCCTGGTCTGCAAAGCATTAGCCATCAGTTCCATGGCAGGGCCGTATGTATCGCACGAACTCATCACACATCAAGACCCATGGCAGTGACATTGCCTGGCTTTGGAGAAGTGCTCAGCACTGATTTCTGCAGCTGGCCCATGTCAGACTCTCGATGGTTCCCTCTCACCCTGAGTGTAATGGACAAGCGAGCAAACAGAGGCTCTGCCCAGTCCTGTAGTTCTCATGGAGTTGAAGGCATTGAACTCCCTGAGAACAGTAAAAGTCTCTGCAGTAAGAGAGCTGCAGTGTTGAGCAAATTGAGCTGCCTATAGATCTATTAATTTTCAACTGACAGAATCGAGGGTGGGTATGAGATGGGGGTGCTGTCCATTTTGCTTAGGGCCTGAGTATAACTGCAGGCTTTGGAGTGAGACTTCATTTCCTTTTCTCCTTAACTGTGATACTCCAAATCTTTTTGGAGTGCTGTACCCAGCTAAATACACACATCCAAACTTCCCTGGCTGTAATAAGTGGAATCTTCGAGAAATTGTTTAGAGAGAGCTGTCACAGATGGCAAATTGCCCCTTTGTCACCCACTTGCTTGACTCCTGCTCTTGCTGCCAGGAATGCAGGTATGATGGCCAGTGTGCCGCAGCCCTCCTGATCCACACAGCAGCCTTGTGGATGGAGTTTGGGATTGAGAACAGAGTAGGAGAAAGCCAGGACAGCATGAGTTCCTGCTATCTTCATGCAGTCACCACCCCTTCCCAGGGCTGGATTCCTGCCAGATTAGGTTAAAGGAGAGAAAAAGCCTGGCTTTCTGTGGTGCAAAGTCTACCTGAATCCCAGCTGACTGAGCCTATTCCCAGCTCACTAAGGTCCCCTGAGTGGCTGAGGCTGTTGTGCAGCAGTGAGTGTTTACTCAGTATGCACACGGCCTGAGTCCATTCTTGCTCTTCTCAAGGTCACCTGGGCCCTGACTGCTCCATCTGTCTCCTGAATACACACTGTCTACCTGCAAAGGGAGGAAGCCCAGGTCCCGTGGGACCTGGGGACATGACAGGCAGCATGGCACACATACCTGGCTCCATTTGCTGAGCGAGTATATTCTAGGCATCTGCTGGCACCAGGCAGTGCTGCATATACAGCCTCCACTCAGGACCAGCAGCCTGAGCTGCATGCCATTGGGAAGCACCTGACTGAGGATGCCCTGATCTGCCTTGTGCAGGGTAGAGGTGGGTGGCAGAGAAGTTTTCTGCAGTGGATCCACAAGCTCTTTTGGTCAACTCCATTTCTCTCTTCAAGCAGGATGTTGCCCACAGGTGATTCCCACCAGAATCAACACCAGCAACCATGCCACACTGCACTCATGGTTTAGGAAGTATTTGTTGTTTTCCTTCTTTTTCTTTCACCACAGCCTTTATTCCCTATAAAGGTGTAGAGCAGGGGAAGAAACGTATGTGGGTCAGAAAGTCTGACCTGTGCCGCAAGTTGAAGTAAGATGGTTAGGTTGTGGCTGTGCCTGGATAGAGTGGCACACTTATTGTGAGGCTGGGAGTGTCCTGGTGATGCCTGGTCTCAAGGGGACTGCTGGACTTTGTCACTCCCAGGCCTGAACACACCGAAGTGACTCTAGGTCTGTGGCTCCTGTCCCTCACTGAAATCCCAGGTTTTTATTTACACTTGAGCTAAGGATGTATTTGGGTATAAATGATAGAAACCACCTTGAATCAGGGTGAGTGGAGGGGCTTTCTTTCTGTACCCACTGGAGGAGTGTGGCTGCATCTGAGAAAGATGCCAAACCAGAGACTGGGAGGTGTTAGAAGTTCCCAGTCCAAAGGTAATTAACAAATTAATTAACTAATCTATTCAATTAAAATTATAAAAAAATGAAAAAGCTGTGCCTAAGCTCCTGGCTTTTCACTTGTGTGGGATATGTTGGTCTCAATCCCAGGTCCCCTGGCAAAGGCACTCAAAAGCCTGACTCTCCCAGAATACAGCACAACCAGGGAAGAGTCCACAACAGAGGAAGAGCCATACCTGCAACCAGGGCTCAGAGCTGTCCAAGCTAGAAAGTGACGGTTGCTGCACACAGCAGCCCACAGCCCGGAAGACCTAGAAGTCTCCTTTCTTCCCTTCCCATCCTCCCCAGCTGGCACATGGGCCAGCTAATGCTGCTCTACCAGACAAATGTCTGTGCCCTGGCCAGTGGGCACCTGAGGCAGGTATGTCAACTGTGTTGTTCTCTCCTGTGATGCAGTGTCCAGGACAATGCTTGGCACCACAGCAGACACCAAGCTCTGGGTTAGCAAATAATCGAATGAACTGCCGCACTTGATACCTTCCTGGGAAGAGGTGAGGGCCCTGAGAGAAGATGAAAATAGAAAACACCTTGGAGGCCTAGGTCTGGATCTGGAATTACAGCTTACAGAGCAGTCAGCAATGACAGTGACTCGCTCCACAGAGGCTTCCAGGGCATGTCCTGGGGACCACATTCTCAGCACAGAGGCCTGAGTTTGCTAAGCCTTTGGTCCTGGGTACTGGTCCAGCTCTTAGCCTCCTGGTCTCTGTTGATTCAATGGTCCAGGATTATTGGGAAAGTGAAGTGATAAAGGTTACGCATGCCTAGTAAAGCACAGGTCAACAACAAATGGCATATACAATGCTGCTTTCTAAGATTCTATGGCCCAGGGATGCCTCAGGTTGGGTGAGACCCCATGATATTTATGCAATGAGGGAATCACCCCAGGATGTGTTCCTCAGAACACATTGCCACAGTGAGCTACACACAACCGCAGTGTGCGTAGCCCTCTGTTGGACATAGTACCTGTTCTGTTGACATTTGCCAATTCTTATATGCCATGGTGGTTGGCGTTCTGTTGTTCAAGGGCCGGGCAAGAATAGAGTAAAACATACCCATGTAATTTATCACAGGTCTCAGGTCCTCCAAGGTGGTGGGATTGAGGAGTAAAATTACCATTTCTCATATAGCCCTGCCTTCCATAGAAAGTGCTCTTCCTCCTATAGGAAGACAGTGCCTCTGGTGATGTGCATAACCGGGCAGCTGAGTACTGTGGTGCTAGGATGAGGCCCCAGCTGCCAGGGCACTAGCTCAGGAAGATGCCTTGATTATCCTGTCCCACAAAGCAAGGTCTGGTGGCCATTCCTGGCCTCCTCCCAAGTCACACTATCCCTGTTCTAATGGAGACAGAACATCCCCCAGGCCTCCTGAACCTAGAGTCTGTCTCTCATTCACCCAGTTTAGCCTCAGGGGGAACACTGTCCTGGCGGGCCAGCCACCTCCTCTGGATGTGCTACTGCCCACCTTCAACAGTGAGGAACACACTGACAACTTAAAGCAGACCAAGAAAACATGAGACATTTTAAAAGAAAATAAAAAAGAACAGATAATTTCCAAAGGACATTAAGCTCCATTCAGGGACACAATCTCCAATCAGCTAAATGGAAGGGAGTGCTGGCCCCACAGAGATGGCTAGCAGGCAGCCTGGTGAGAGTCCTCAGGGCCTTTCTTCTTCATGGTGGTGTCTCCCAAGAACTCCATCCTGAAGACATTCTTTACCCCAGCCCAATACTTGGCGTCTCCCCACCTGGCCCTGCTTCCCCTCAAGGAATACCTGGGTTACCCGTGTCATGTACTGGGGGGATTCTCTGCTGGAGGAGACACAGCCTGGCAGTAATTACCTCATATGCAGAATATTGAAGGGAAGTACAGGAAGGGGCAGAGCACTGGCATTGGAGCCTTGTGGGGGTGCTCCTGGGGGCCCTGGCCTAAGGGTCGGCTATGGCCTCCCAGCCAGCTCCACTTACTTTCTGGGCAGAAGGTGGTTTGGAGTAAAGTAGGAGACTCTATTCCTGGAGCTTTGCCTGCCCAAGGCCCTTCCCAGCAACACTCCAGTGTGTAGAGGATGTGCAAGTGCAGGTTGTGAGCAGGCAAGCATGTTGCCCAGGCCTCGGGGACATCTGATGATAGGCTAAGTCTGCTGGTTGCTGTTCCAACAGCCAGTGAGAAGGGGCAAGATGCTTCCTGAGTAGATTACTTCACATGCTAAAGTCAGTAAGATGAGGTTACTCCGTAGTCTGCAACTGCTCTGCCTTCAAGGAGCCTCCAGAGCTCTCTGTAGCAAATCAGGGACAAGGAAGTCCACAGTGAATATCAGGCTTTCTTGAGTCAGGACACAAGTGTCCTGAGGCTGCTGAAATTCCAATATAGGATAGTATTAGAAGTGATTGTTAAGTGAAAAAAGTTTCTACAAGCACAAGGTGGCCAGAGAGGCACACAGTCACCACGACCACCCTGACTGGATTAGGAGCCGCCCTGGAGGATTAGTAAAGCACACCCCTGGTGTGTCTGGATAGGTCATGGAGGTGTGACCTTGGGAACTACATCCGGTCCCTGACCCTTTCCTCTCTGGTGCTCTTTCCCTGCTCTGCTTCCTGGGCCACTGTGAACTAGGCAGTTTTGCTGTACCAAGCCTTTCCGCCATGATGATCCTGTCTTGGAGCAGCTGACCATGGACTGAAACTCTAAAGACCTTAGTCAAATGAAATCTCTCCCCTTTCTGATGGAGGCCAAGGGTTGTGTCTAGGAAGACCTGCACACAGGAAGACCTGTGGCTACATAGGCAGGGCTCAGACACTCCAAAGCCTAGGGCCCTGCCATGTGCACTCCACTGTAAGCCCCTGTTCTTTGTCCCAGTAGGTGTAACAAGCGGTGACATGGCCAGGAACAGAGGCTCTGGACTGTGCCCACCTAGCTCCAAGTGTCAGAGAAATTAAAGGCGAGATGAGGTTTCTGATGATCAACCCTCAAAACTAGAACTAAAAGGAACCTCCTGGTCCCACCTCCTCCCATGTCCTATCAGCGAGTCTATCGAGGCTCTGGAGCAACAGTTGCCCTGGCTTCAAGGGCACTAACAGCTGGTCATGGGTGGGGATCCATTTGGACTGAGAGAAGCAACCAGAGATCCAATTTCAGGGCTTACAGTCTCACTATCCCTGACTTCCAGTGTTTGCTCAGCAGCTACATGAACTGGAACCTCCCAGAGGGGCAGTAGGACAGGACTCCTGCAGGCTCATGGTGTCCCCTGAGCCCACACCTGCTCCTACTGTCACTGTGAGGGCAGGGACATGGTGGGATCCACAGGAGACTCCAGGTCACTCAGGACTAAGGACACATGACCAAAAGAACAATGCTGGGACTCAGCCGAGAGGAAGAAAGAACAAGCATGACCAACTGCTTTCCTCAGGTGAGGCAGAACTTTCCTAAGACAAAGCTGAGAATGCCCCAAGATGTCTACACCCAACAGGGACTCGACCACTTCAAAAGGCTGGTCCTCCCTCATCCCAGGAGCAGGGCCCAGACCCACCCAGCCTAATGGGACTTCTGAGTGCCAGCTCCAAATAGCTCATGCATTCCTTCTCAAGTTCATCAGCACTGTGAAAGCCAAACAAAAACAAAATCCCCAAAATCCAAAAACCAAAGCTGGGTTAGGGAGCTTGTGGGACCCCAATCTACAAGCCTCTCCAGAACGAAGGCATCTGAGAGGTCTGGTTAGAAACTACACAGAAGACCCCCACTAACCCACTTTTACTCCAGCTTGCCAGCTCCCCACTACTAGGGTCAGGTGCTCCCAAGCCATGACATCACAGCTGGCCAATCTCTTTGGATCCTTTGTCCACTCATCATATTCTGGCGGCTGGGCTGGCCATGCACCCTGCCAGTTGTAAAAAGAAGATTCATTTTTGAGGTCATGTTCCAATGCCAGTTGACTAACTCTAACTACACATCCACCTCTGACCAATTCCTAGACTCAAATTAACATGATTTTGCATTATAAATGTTATACCAGTCTTCCAAAGAGTGCTGATTGATGAGTAGCAATTTAAAACTAAGTAATCAGTTGCAAACTACCAATCATTGCTATCAACTGTCTTTTTTCCCTTCATATTCTTTCCTCTGTTCTCTGTCTCTGTTTTTAAACCAACAAGTATTTATTGGCCTTTTTGCAGGTAGGGGTAGGCTAAAAGGTATAGGGAGGGTAAAAAGATATTGCCAGCCAAGTGTTTGCATTTGAGATATCATTCATAGTCTGGCTAGGGCAGCTGAAGGTGGTGCCTACAGGAAAAGGAATAACCAAATGTTAGAAGAGTGATATGGGGACTGGGGTGCAGCTCCGTGGTGGGGCACATGCCTAGCATGTGGGAAGCCCTGAGTTCCATCATCAGCACCACAAAACAAAAAAAGGTGATATATAATGAACAGTGAGTCCATGAAACTGAAAGTTACACTGACATGCAGGGGAGCTGGTTTTTAAATTGTTTGCCATCTTTATGTTTCCAATATGGTGTTTTCCTCTATGTTAGTGGTTCTAATTTGGAAATCTATAAAATACTGGTTCAGTCCTATGTAAAATCTGCCCATGGCCAAGAATTTGGGAACACACAGAATTTTGTTGTTAGTTTGTTTGTTTTTTAACTGCAGAACATCACAGAGTCTCCAGAGCCAAAGGCGTTGTGAAGCAGCACAAGACTGTATGCAACAGGTCCAGGTTTCACCACGAATAAACCTCTCTACAACACACACCCGCAGCTGTGCGGATACTGGGGTCTCAGAGTCTAGGTTCTAACAGTTTAGAAGGCAAAACACCAAGAGTGCTCAAACCTCATTCTCCACGTGGTCTTCACCAGAATTCCAGCCCATACTGATCTCTGTGCAGATTTCCAAAAACTCTTTGTCATCACCAACTTAGCACCCAGATCATCTCTTTCCTTTCCTTATTCAATTCAGTGTCTTGATACCTGCCAGCCCGGCCTCACTAGTGATTAATTACCTGGTTGCTAAGTGTGCTCCAACATTGTAGATAATAGCAAAGGTAGGACTCAAAGGGCCACAATTCATACAGAGAGCACTGGTTTATTAATTGTGGAACTTTGGGAAGTTATTTAAATTTTCTGTATCTCTGTTTCCTCAGCTGTACCTTGTAATGCAGCACATCACAGACATGGACTAGATGTTAGCAGTATGCATCAACAGCACACCAATGTGTAGAGACCCAGGCTCCAAGGGCCCCTCCTCACACGGAATGCTTTAAAACCCCAACATCAGTTTCTACAGGAGTTATTTGACCTAGGTTGGAGTCCAGTATAATCAGCCTGTAAAGGAGATAACGACCTGATCAAGGCCACTTGCCAGGGTCACCCACAGGCTAGGAGTAGAAACTGGCTCTGAAGTAACCCATTATGGTTTGTGTCTGGATGTCCCCCCAAAGCCTGATACAGTTGTGGAGGCAGGCTTCTAGAATTTGTGATTGACTCATGGTCCAATACTGGGATTATGACTGTGAGTGCTATACCCAACTGGGTGTGACCTACATACAATATAAGGGACAGAAAGAGTCTTCTCTCTTATGCCCTTCCCTTTTTGCTCTTGTTGCTTTTGGTATCTGCTGCCACCATGAACTGTGGCCCCTCTGCCATGCCACCTTGCCTTGGAGCCAGCTGAGTATGGACTCCACAAACTGTAAGCTAAATAAACCTTTCCTTCCTTCATTTTGGGTGTCAAGTATTTTGCCTCAGCAAGACAAATGTAACCAACATGTACCCTTTGTCTTCTCCCTGTGGTTCTGGCAAAGATGAAATACCCAGGACTGATGTAGGAACTGGAATGAAGGTCAAAGAACACATTTTAAATTCACCTTCCTCTGAACTACACAGTGAGACCCTGTTTCAAAAATAAAGGGTCGGGGATATAGCCCAGCAGCACAGTGCCTGCCTGGCAAGTGTAAGGTTGTGAGTTCAAGTCCCAGTACCAAAAAAAAAAAAAAATCACCCTCCCACAAGCAGGCTCACACACCCTACAGCCTCCTAACCTCCTGGCCCTTTTAAGCACCTCAAAGCAGCGTTTTGTGACCCTCCCCAACCAGGATATGCTAAGAGGAGAGAAAGCTGATGTGTTTGGGGTGCCAAAGCAGGCCCCTGACCCAGGCATGCCTGCTCCCACTTGTCCCTGTCACACTGGAGTCACACCCACTCCTTAGTGTAGCTTTGGACGAAACTCACAGTTCACTTGCTACTTTCATAGGAGGAAGAACTTTTCAGCAGCCAGCCCCCTGCCTGATTACCCAGGAACTGAACTGGCACTGGCCCTGCTTACAGCTGCAGAAGGATTCAAGTACAGAAAAAGGCAGAGCAGAAAACCAGTCACAAAGCTCCTGAGAATGCCCATCCTGTTCTGTGCACACCTGTGTGCTTCCCAGCCCTTCTGCTTCTGCTTTCGGTTACACAGTGCCCCTTTATTCTGCAGTCCTGATGTGAATTATGTATTAAGGGAATTATGTTGTGTGCAGTCAGCTTCTCCTGTGACCACCCCAGGGTTGTTATCACCCCTGGAGTTTACTTTCTAAATGTGTGGAACATGGCAGATGAGACATGAGGCACACAGTGACCTAAATTGGAGCTCCCTGCTTCACCATAGGTGAGTGATGAGGGCACAGAGGACATTAGAGAGGCTGGTTTGCTAAATTCCTGGTGTTGCTGATATGGACACAGGTGGGGAAAACAGAAGGAAATGCAAAATCAGCAATGAATCCCAGAGCATGCTGTCCAGCAGCTTCTGTGGTCACAGTGCAGGCCTCGAAGGACTACTATGAAATTCCAGCCTTTGGTTCCAGGGTCCTGGTGAGACTTGGGCAGGTGCCAAACAGACCTGCAGCCTAGCCCAGGACAGAGCCTCTGGCAGGGGTAGCACCCTGGCCAACCGCTGTTACTCAGCATGTAACCTGGCCAGAGGCTTCCTCGCACCAGGTTTTTAGTCAGTATTTCTGCTTGTGGGCGTTATGTCTGTGTTCTATTGGTCTTTATACAAAGAATATCAGGATGTGTTTGCTCTGGGTCTCTGCACCTCTAACAGCTCACAATGTCAAAACACTAGGATTCAGGGCAAGGGGGAAGCACTGCTTCAGGAGGGCATGTGCTGGAGCCAAGTCCTGGAGCCATGTTCTCAGTGGTGCAGGCCCAGTGTTCCAAAAATCTGATTTCCAATCTCATGTTTAATATTCATATCAAACATTTAAAGCTACTTACTTGCATTTTATTTGAATAAATATCTTCTCATACACTGTACTTCATCAAATTTAAGAAACTGTCAACACTAGATATACTTTTTATTTTTGTGAAGAAAAACATTTCCATTGGTGGTATGATGCATCCTGATTTCAGAGATATTAAGTGTGAAAAATGCGGATCTTAGAACTGATAAACTATTACATTTAAAGGAACCTTATTTTCATCAGGTTCTTTCCATGGGTCAGAGAATAAGTCTCCACAGCTCTGGAGAGCTGACACGAGCCTCCCATGTAGTTGGTATCGTGATAGAGGAGTCAGGAGAAGGGCTGGAGCAACTTGGATTTAGTGTACATACGTGTGAGATGCATAGGAGTTACCATGTTTATTCATTCCACCTCCATTTACTGCATCTGCCAACTAACCGAGCTCTTCTTTTTTTCTTTTTCTTTTGTTTGATGCTGGAGTTGGGAGCTATGTCCCCAGTCCCCATTCATTATTAATGGGGAGGGATTTGGGGAGAGAGGTAAGAGCTACTTTTTACAGAATGAACTTTGCCTCCCAAGGAGCACCCAGGCTGGACCTGTGATCTCAGTGTGTCTGGGGAATGGCATTCAGTTAGCCTTCAAAGGTGGGCAGAAAAATCATCAAGAGCTGCAGGAGTTCAGGACAGGAAGACTGTAGCCTGTTGGAGGGAGGTGCCAGCCTTGAGGGATGACACAGCATTTGAGGGTTTCAGACTGCCTAATGGTAGCTGTGAGCCACCATAACATTTTTGAACTTGGAAATAATTGATGTAAAACAATATTTCAGGGGAAAAAACCTAGTACTTCAGAAAACCCAGAATGCTCAGAAGCTAAATTGTCAGTTCTATATGTGATGAATTCAGTAGGGATAAGTAAAAGTTGAAAGACTGATTAAAAATAACAATAAGCACTCATCGAATATGCTAGGATAGAAACAAAATCAAAGAAGCTGCTGATTTGAGACTTCAGTAGTAGATAAATTGACTTAGATTAATCTAAGCCAACTGAAGACTAGGCATTAAATGGGTGGAGATGCAGAGATGAAGCTGAAAGGGAAAGGATGGACAATCAGACCCAGGACTCATTCTCAGAGGGGTAAAAATTGAGTGAAGCGCCTTTAATCCCAGCACTCGTAAGGCCGAGGTAGGAGGAGTGTAGTGAGTTCAAGGCCGGCTTGGGCTACAACGCGAGCTCAAGGCTGGTGTCTTAGTTACTTTTTGCTCGCTGCTGAGACAAAATACCTGACACCCAAAATTAGGGAAGGAAAGGTTTATTCTTAGTTTCTCGGGAGTTTCAGTCCTACTTAATTGACTCCAAGTCAGCATGGTGTGGAGGGGCTGCCCTTCATGGTGGCTGCAAGCCACAAGGCACACTGGTGAGAAAGAGAGAAAGGGCAGAAGCTGAAGACCCATCTTCCCTCACACTGTATGTTGGCTCCACCCCTAGGTGGGTACAACACTCACATTGCCAATCCCGGCGCTAGACAACAAACCAATAACAAACCAGTAACTCAGTCCAATCAAAATTATATGAGGACTTGGGGGTACATAGCATATCACCCAGACAGCTGGCCTGAGCTACATAGTGCGACCCTGCCTCAAAAAACCAGGGCCGGGAGTTCGGCTCAGTGGCTTAAGCACCTGCCCTGGCAGGTGTGAGGTTGTGAGTTTGATCCCCCGTGCCGCAAAAGAAAAAAAAAATTGAGTCAGGGAGGTTGTGGAGTCATGGAAAAAGATAAGAATTAGAAAGGAAGAACTTTAGGACCAGAATTTAAAATTTTTGAGGCTGAGAATATAGCTCAGTGTCAGGGCACTTGACTAGCATTTGCAAGGGCTCTAGGTTTGATTCCTAACACTGGAATGAAAGAAGGAAAGAAGGAAGGAAGCAAGGAAGGAAGGAAGGAAGGAAAAAGAAAGAAGAAAGAAAGAAAGAAAGAAAGAGAAGGAAGGAAGGAAGGAAGGAAGAAAGAAAGAAAGAAAGAAAGAAAGAAAGAAAGAAAGAAAGAAAGAGAAGGAAGGAAGGAAGGAAGGAAGGAAGGAAGAAAGAAAGAAAGAAAGAAAGAAAGAAAGAAAGAAAGAAAGAAAGAAAGAAAGAAGAGTGGGGAGGGAAGAAGGGGGAAAAGAGGGGCAGGGGAGGGGGAAGGGGGAAGTGAGGAGGGAGGGAGGAAGTTACAAAATATACCACCTAGATACTCAAATGCCATTCTTTTGACTTGACATATATACTGTGCTAGGCCTTGCCCATGCCAGGCAAGTGCCCTACAAGAACAGATTTTGGCCGGAAAGGTGGTTCCCTGCAGCCACTATCCCCACTGCAGCTTCTGAACTTTTAGAGGACTTTGACAGGGGCCAGGATGGCTTGGGGGTGGGCTGAGGCTAATCCTCCTGTCCTATTCTCAGCACGAAGAAACAGACATTTCCTGGCGGGGAAGAACTTTCTTGAAGACAAATAGTGGGAAAGGTCCTCCCAGATTTTTGTGTTCTGTAGCTCCCTTTACCCAGAGAAAAGTCACTGGATTTCTCTCTGAGCTGTTCAAATGTTAAGGCAAAAAAAGACCCCAGCTCGCTGGAATTAATGGGAAGACTGGAGCCCTGTGGATAAGATATCAGTGAGGTAATGTCTGGTTTTTGTTAAATATCCCAAATGGATTACTCATTCTCCCTAGATAAGAGGTAAAGAGGCTACCACATTATAGTCACAACCCTGCAGAAAATAGTGCCATGTGGGTCCCTGGACTGGGGAGCTGGGGGTTCTGAGACCATGGCAGTGAAGTCACAGGTGGCCAAAGAAGAAACCCAGTTCATTCTGTGCACCCTACAACTCCTCTTCATTGGGAACCCAGAACACCAGCGACAGCCTGGATTGTTGCCTCAGACAAGGCCAGGAAGAGGCTTGGAGTTCCTGCCCCTGCCTTCAGGAGGACATCAGACAGTAGGCTGGGGGCTCAGTTCTATTCTGGGAGTGATTCCTCCCCTCTCAGGTACTCTTCAATGAGCAAAGGGTTTCCTCGCACACTGTGTCAGTGATCCTTACAAGAGTAAGGAGAGTTTTGAGGACAGATTGGCTATACTGGACAGGGCCCCCAAGCAGGATGCAGACACCAAACTTGGGACTGTTTTTCCCCCATCTGTGCAGAGGGCTATCAAAAGGGCTCTTTCCCAAAGGTCTAGGACCATGGGAGGACAGGAAGAGCTGGGAAGAGAACCAGGGAGTACACAGGGTCTTCTGTACTGCAAAGACACATGGAGCACAAGGACACAGTCCCATTGGCCCAGGATTCTTGCTTCAGCCACGAAGCCCACACTCTGGCTCTGGAAACGTCCTCAAGATTTCATTGCACTGCTTCCTGGCAGAGATCAGGTGGCAGATGGTGAGCTGTGAGCACTGACTACTCTCCTGAACAGGCCCTGATGTGACCTGCTGGAACTTCACAGACGTCCTCCTCCCTTCTACTACTGCCTAGCCAGCCTCAGTCTCAATAGTGAGCTCTGTAGCCTTGCTAAGAAATCTCGACATAAAAGGTGGCTCCTGACAGAATGCAAACTTCGAGCTGCACCCTCCACCCTGCCTTCCTCACCCACCTCCATTTACTAGCCTCATCCAAGCCCTGACACTCAGTTGGGCTCAGCCCCTCCAGGCCCAGAAGGACCTGGGTCTGCATGAAATCGTTGTGCTCATCTCATTGGATGGTGAATTTTACCTTGAGGAGCCCAGTGTGGCTCCCTGGGCTTCAAATTGGTTCAGATCCTTCTTCCACAGAAAGTTGCTGACCTCTGGGGCCAAGTGTCAACAATCAGAACTAAGGGACTCAGGAAGCAGGACAGTCACAATAGGCAAAGTGTCACCTACTGTGTGAGTCAGAGCATAGTGCCTGCTCTTTCCACCATCTCTCAGTAGAGTGTGGGAGAGAAGAAAGAAAATCATGATCACCGTACATGTTGCATTTTACACTTTGCAATTGATTTTTATTTCTTTTTTGTAGTACTTGGGATCAAACCCAGGGACTTGCATGTGCTAGACAATCTCCCTACTACAGAGCCAACTCCTAATCACTATTTTTATAATTTTAAATACATTTAAAATGTATCTCTAACTTCTCAGAATAAAACTATGTCCAGCACACAGTAGATAAAAATGCTGCTTTTTTGGCTTCTTCCCTGCCAGGTTGGAAGGGAAAATACTACCAGCTCCACTTTACAGAGGAACATATCAAGGGCACAATGATTTCAGTGGTCCAGTGAACACATTGCTGTAATCTCCAGACACCCATCCAACCCATCCAACTTCCTCAACTAAAGATGTCTGGATCCTCAAGTGTTGGGCTCATGTCTGATGCCTTCTTCCCCTTAGCCTGATGCCCTGCTAGATCTGGGGCACCACAGCTCTTCAAATGCCATGTGTGCCAGCCTGGCTCCTCCTGGCACAGTTCTAAGCACTCCAGATCCAAGAAACACCTTGACCTGTGTTAAGTGCTGAGGTGGCACCAATATGTCTCCCATCCTGCAGCTGTGGAAATGAGTGTGCCTCTGCAGGGCAAAAGAGGAAGGTGCACCAGGTCTATGCACATTCACATCTTGTGCTGTCAGTGCCTCCCTCTCCCAGATATCACCAGGAAGTCCCTTGAGGGCAAGAACTGTCTTTTTACCCTTATTTCTAAGCCCTAAGTACTGCATCTAGCACATGAGATATGCTCTGTAGAGATGGACTGAATGTGTGGATACCTGGGCAAAAGGGTGGCAGAGGAGACCCTCTGTTAAAATCTAACCCCAGAGCTGGGCTGGGGTGTAGCTACAAGGCAGAGTTCTTATGTGGCATGCCTAGTGCCCTAGTTCTATCTGCACCATTGTGGGGTGGAGTAGGGGAAAGGTCCCAGAGCTCAAACTGTTCATCAAGTCTCATCTGCTTTTATCTAAGATATTAAAAGTCCACAGCAACAGATTCTTGACTCCAACTTGATGAACACTGAGTGACTGGCTCTCCCAAAGGCCACACCTGTTCTCCAGGACTCGATGCAGAAGCCCTGCGGTCCCGGTCTAAACTCCATTTCAAGCTCCAGGCCCACACTTTCAGTTGGGTTTTGATCAGCAGGCATCCCCTGGACACTGAAATTCAAACCCACAAATTCTATGCTGCGGCAGAATCAAATGGCCCGGACCTCCCAGAACAGTGTGAATCAGTGGCTTGACTGGCACAAGTGCAGAGCCCTTGCCTATGAAGGGTGGAGAACTGAGATCTAACATTACCTGTCTGCCCTGGTGAGATGGCCAACTGAGGGACAGGCCTGGAAACTGTCCAGGAGCAAACTGACCTCAGGAGATGAGTCAGCTCTCAAAGGCCCCAAAGAAGTTCTGTGCAGCAGGCTCCATGAGTACTCACCGGACAGACAACAGGTTAATTCCACCTGAAGTTTCCTTTGGATCCTTAAAGCAGAGCCCAGAAAAGACACTTTATGTTATGCAGGGACACAGCCTGGGGGTTAAGAATCATCCAGAGCCAGGTAGGTGTGCAGTAAAACAGCTTTCTGGTATCTCTTCCCAGCCACATTCACTTTGCCTGTAAGGAAAAAGCAACCAATTACCAGGCCTAATTATCTCCCTGCAGCCTCTTTCCTGGCAGCAGCTGCCAAAGCTCTTGCCAGAAGTCTACATCACCAATACCTGATTTCACAGCCCCAGCTCAGCAAAGGAGGCCATGCAGCCCAGGGCAGCTGTGCATCATACGACATCCACCTCACCCCTCAGGTGGGAGGCATTTTGAGGCCTGTTTGGGCTTAGGCAGGAACTATGAGGTCAGGAAGCCTCACCGTGGAGCACTGCTGGAGGTAGACAGGGGATCGGAGTAACACAGACCTGCATGTCCAGAGCTGCTCTGTGCATGCCACTGGGGGCCCCAAGTCTCTGCCTCCTGTGACAAGAGGCATCTCATTCCCGAGGGCTGCCCAGGCATCACAAGAGACTGAGTATCTCTGAAGGAGTCAGGGAGCCACAGAGGTCAGATGATGCTGTCCTTGAGAAAGGCGGGCTGTGTGTACATACAATGCGTGCATAAACGAATCCAGGCCTTGTGCCCAGGGAGAGCCCCGCGGAGACTCGGAAGAGGAAGGCTATGCCAGGAGGGCACTGGTGGCCACTTCCACAGGAAAAGAGGTTTGAACTTCATTCCACGTGTCCTCAGCCAACTTCTTAGGGCTACAAAAAGCCCCTCAGTCAGGAAGGGAAGAAAATTTTCCTTAAACTGTGGCGGGGCCAGGACAGTTTCTCCATGGGTCTTCTGACACCAAGAGTGCTAGCTAAGCAGAGCTGTCTGAGGCAGGGTTCCCTGTTGCCCAGCACCCTGTACACAGATGGTGAGGGGTAGCAGACATGGTAAGTGGGCCATAGACCCTCTGTTGGTAACTGGATGTGAGGGGCAGAGCACCTTGTGTTTGTACTGGAGACAAAACTTTACATGTGCTACGATTTTCTTTCACCATGGATAGAAGTTGAGTGCGATGAGGAAGGAATAGTGTAAAGGATAGCAGCTGGTGGGGAAGGGAGATGGCAGCAGAAACCCCAGGGTGAGTGGGGCAGGACCCAAGCAGCATCTAGTTGCCCTCTTCTTCCTGGGCTTCTCTGACCCTTTCAGTCTCCCAGGGTGCAGAGTTGACCAAGTTTCAAACTTCTCTGCTCACTGCCAAAAAACTGTGCTGTTTCCTGGGCCCCAGTGCTGCCCAAAGCCCTGGGCAGTCCCCAACCTGGTGGCCTCACTGTGACAGGGAAGAATAGGACCCTCCTCACATGTCCAGGCCTTGCTGCCCACTAGAGGGGCTCATTCTGGGCATCACTACCACAAACATCACACTCTGTCCCCAGGAGCACCCTGTGCCTAAGAAGAGCAGTGTCTCCTTGGCCTTTGCCAGCACCCTCCCCATAAGTGAAAGCCTGGCCATACCATCCATTGTTCATCCTAGTCCAGCCTTCATCTCCAGAATCCTGGCCCCCATCCCACTTAACTGGCTGTCAGCTGGAGCAGAGGCTCAGCAGAACTCGGCTGCTTCATCTTAACCACCACTGTTACAGCAAGTTTTGCATACAGATGGTGCCTTATTCGTACTGTTTTCCTACCTCCCTGACAAAACCCAGGCAAGTGCCTGCACCAGGCAGAAGCTGGAGAAGTAGCGACTGACTTGTTGGGACACAAGGACGGACAACGTGACAGCTGCCACCATCAGGATTCCAGTCACCATTTCCAGGCCACCCAGAGCGTTTCCACTGCTGAGCCTGCTGCATGTAGCAATGTCCTCTGACTTATTAATTAATGCAAACATGGCTCCTCCAAATGCTCCAGGGCATGGTTTTTTTAAAAACCCAGAACATTTAAAAAGTGATAAAAATAACGTGTGCAGCACAGAAATAACTGAGGTTTCCCTTCTAGCCCTTTCATTCCAGCAACCGCCTCCCCTTTCCTTTCCATTCGCTCTTAGGCCTGCTGCCAGAGTTTGCTAATTGGGTTAATGGCCTGACTGTGTAATTTGTTCTCCCTCTCCACAGTCCCATCCACTACACTGGCCCTCTCCACTACCTGCCTCTCATTTGTGACAACAACTTCCATTGTCACTTGCTTCTGAGACATTGGGGTTTTAGATGAATCCCCTAAGGCAGAGAACAGAAAATGCTACTATTTTGGTTTGTCTGATCTACAATAGGGCCATTCTGTGGAGTTTCTGAGCAGTGCAGGGCTCCTGGGAAAGGGGAAATCTGACCTGGTGGGCCTGGGCCAGAGAGCACCATGCTGAGGAATGGGATGGCATGGGCAGAATCCTGACCTTTTCTTCCAGCTACTGGGCTTTGGCATTTTGTTTTCATCAGTTTCAGATGAAGCTGACAAGCTAGGAGCCTTAGGAATGTCCACCCTGCCTTTGGCCACCAGTGTCCAGCAGAGCCAGTCACAGAGGTCAGGTAGCTGAGGACTCCCACCTCCCTGACCCCAAGTTCCCTAGGAGCTATTCTCCCTCTACATTCTGCAGAAGACAAGGTTCTCTTTCTGTTTTTTGGGGGTGTGTGCTGGTTCTGCTAAAATCTGCTTCACTAGGGAAACAAGATACCAGTCTTGCTGCTGGACTGTGAAGGTACTCTGCAGGAACTCTGGGCACACTGCATGCCCAGTGGGGTGGCAGAAAGTGTTGGTGTCTGAGCCTCATGAAGAGCTGTATTTCTTAGGAAGTTTCTTTTTCTGCCTCTGCCTTTGCCACCCCAGCCTCAAGGCAACCCCTAGATTCTCAAGGCAGCTTAGAGTTCTGGTCAGAATCCAGGGGCCTCAATCTATGGTACAGCACTTGCTCAGCATGCAAGAGACCCTGGGTTCAATCCCAGTACTGAAAAAAATTTCAGAGGGAGTTTTGGATGGGGGTCAGGGGTAGGTTGCTCCTACAGCCTCCTACAAAAGTAGGCTTTTCTAGTGATTCACAGATTTTATACCGTGCTGTTTTGTGACTGGGGTACCTCTAGGCTCTCTGTCATCTGAGGCAGGATATGGGCAGACTCTGGCACACCCTGTCCTGCTGTGGCAAGCTCTCCTCTGTGCTCCCTACTGCTATCCCTAACTTTTGTTTTTGGGACTGGGGAACCTCCAGGACCCTGTACCCTCCTTTGTTCTGTGAGCTTCTGGTGCCAGGGGCAGAGTGTGGGCATATGACAGACCCCCAGGAGATATTCAAAAAGTATTTAGTGGGTTAAACTAATTGGAGTAGTGGCTCCCATGAAAGAATATCCACACTGTTCACGGCCATTCCTTGAGGATGGCTGCTCTGATTAGGGACACTGGTCTTCCTGCGACTGTCTGAGCACCACTGCCCTCTGCTGAACACAATCAAAGCTGCCCCAGCGCTGCACAGACATCAGGGCTTGCTCAGGCTTTCCTCCCACAATGTGAGACACAAGTTCTGGGCAAACCAGTTTCTCAGCTGGCTTCTCTTATCAGGTTTGTTTTACTCTGACTGACTTCTATTGAATCCATGAAACCTGAGAAGTATAAGAAGAACAAGATCTCCTTTGACCCCCAGTGGATAAACATTTAATTTGAGAAAATAAACACAGGGTCACACATTCCTGGCATACCAGGACTCTTACTTGAACTATTACTGCCATTAATGAAAGAATGTATTTAAGGACCCACACCTGTTCTTACTGACTAACAGGAACAGCCTTGCAACAGAAAAAAAGAGGACAAAGGGTCAAGCGGAAGAGTTCAAGATCAGTCAGTCATTCCTCTCAGTTTCTAATTTTATTTGGAATGCTTAAAATGGAACCCAGAGTCTCCTGCATGCTAGGCAAATACTCTTCCCCTGAGGTACACCCATCCCATCTTAAAAAGAGCCACCCCTTCCCATCCTGCCTGATTCACTAGTCCTTTGGTAAAAGATAAGGGACTGGAGGTAAATGGGAAGGGAAAACAAATACAGGTACTGCCAATCTTAGAGCTTAGACTGCTCCCTCCCCGCTGGGACATGCTTTCTGCTTCATTTATAGGTATTTGTAAACTTACCCTAATGTCTGCTCCTGGCCTCATTAACTCTTTTTTCTTTTTTTATTTAAGAGAAAATAGATACAGAAGCTAGAAACAAAAATCAAAAAAGAGAGACAAACAACAACAACAGATCTGATAGGATAACAGTGTAGGTTTACACACTGAGGTGGTTGAAGTTTGACAGTAGTTACAATATTGCATATCGTTACCTTCCTAGGGGTTGGGGATATTGACAAATATAGACATGTAAGATTCATCAATTCAGGTATATTAACTTTTCTTTTTCAATAGCTATTGTATTTAGCAATATGTTTTTTTTTAGCTGTCTTATTTATGCATATTTATAAATTTATGACTTTTTCCTTTTCTCTTCCTTCCTTCTTTTCCCCTTAGAATACCTCTTGTTATCATTGAAATAACTACCCATAACATCAGATCTAATATAACCAAGAGAAATAGTTCAGAGTGAAACCAATAAAGCATAAAAGTATGGTCATACATAAGAGAAACAAAAAACTAAAGAGATCATCAAACAACAACGACATATCCGATACTGTAAAATTGTAGGTTTAGTACTGTAGATGGTTGGAATTTTACAGTGGTTGCAACATTGTATATTGTTACCATTAAGGGGGCTGTTCAGATTGACAGGTAAAGACATGTAGGATTGATCTGATCTTATGAATATCAACTGTTCTCTCTCACCAGTTAATGCATTTAGTAGTATAGACTTTTAAACTATCTTATGGATACCCTTATATAAAACTACGTCTTTTTTTTCATACCTTCCTTCCTTGGTTCCCCTTGTAGTACCTCTTATTGTCTTCTAACTAAATGTCCTTACCAATTGGCCAAATATAGTCAAATGAGATAGTACTGAATAAAACCAATAACAGATAAGATAATGGGGGCAATATATAGTAATGTAACGTTGATTTCTATGATGCCTCGTGTTAGTTTCAAGGCAGTTGCCTATATCATCTGTTGTAACACAATCATACTAAAATAGGTTAAAATCCCTCTGAACAGAGCAGTGAAAGTAGTACCTGGTTTTGAAGCAGGGTGATCATATATCACTGAAGGCTACCCTTATAAATTTTGTTATCTTTACAATAGTTGTCTTTGTCATCATTTATGATGAAGATAGGCCGGTTGAGGTAGGATAGGATTAAACTAGACAGCTCATTGAAAACAATACTGGACTTAAATCCCGTTGATGGATTATTCATTTGTCTGCTCTGCTCGGTGGTATCTCTCTGACGCTTTTTCTGGAGCAGTGGACTTCTTTATCTCTCACTAGAATGTCCTTCAGTATTCTCTGTAGAATTGGCTCAGTTGTCATAAATTCTTTTAGTTGTTCCCTGTTGTGGAAGTATCTTGTTTCTCCGTTGATTTTAAAAGATAATTTTGCAGGGTACATTAATCTGGGTTGGAAGTTATTTTCCTTCAGGGCTTGAAGTATTTCACTCCAAGCTCTTCTTGACCTGATGATTTGTGTTGAGAAGTCTGTTGTGATTCTGATGGGCCTTCCTTTGTACGTAATCTGTCTCTTTTCTCTAATAGTTTTTAATATCATGTTTTTGTGTTGGATTTCTGGAATCTTGATTATTATATGTCTGGGTGTAGGCT
>RJWM01004743.1:53568-98419 GCA_004363535.1 Dasyprocta punctata
CACCTTTTATTCATAAGTTATGTTTCCTTGGGTTGTCTTGCAGCCGTTGCACTGCCACTTCCAGATTTCTAATTATCTTGAGAAAGTCTCTCCTTTCTTTTTCCCAAGTTTTCATTCTTTCTTCCAGATACGAAAGTCTATCCTTAGTTTCCTTCAAGTGGTTCTGCCAACTTTTATTGGATTCTTTGATGTCCTGGTAGTCTCTCTGAATCTGATTGATGCGTTCTAAGTCTTTATTTGTTTCATTCTCAATTTCCTTTGATTTTTTCATCCTCCACCTTTCCTGCTATGTTTCCTTTAGAGGCGCTTAGCGATTCCCCGATTATGAGTTTCATTTCAATTCTCAGTTGGGCTAACAGTGCCGCTTTCTTTCATAGCTTCGTGGAGTTGTCTCCCCACTTCTGTTGTCAACTCTCTGAGAGTTTAATTTTTGGACTCCCGACCATTTCAGCGTTAGTGTCCCTGGAATCGGTTCTGCTTGTATTGGAGTCTGGAGAGCACCCTCTGCCTTTCTGTCTTGGCATTTTCCTGGGCTCGCCTGTGAGGCCATGTTGGTCCACTGCCTCTCCCAAGCCTGTTTTTGCTCCGCGAATGTCTACTGCGGTGCACGAGAGGATGGGGCCGCTGTCTGGTAAACCATACAGGGCCGTCCGCCAAACCTCCTCTATCACCCCCAGGGCACCCGCGCCGTTTCCGCCACGGCCTTCCAGGAACCATGCCTAATTAGGTGCAGTTCCGGTCTCAAGATGGATGTCCCTCGCTCTCCCTCGGGGGCGGGGGGCTGGGGGCCGCTGGGTTCACTCACTCGCCCGCTAGCAACCACCTTGCTCCACAGTCGACCGCCGCCTCTGCTGTCCCGCCACACCGCAGCAATTCTACTGGCAACTCCAGCGCATATCAAGAGCACCAGGATCATACCTTCTCAGCTCGGGTCGCGGCGCTGATTGAATTCTGCTCCAGACAGAGGTGCTGCTGGTCTCCGCCTTTATTTCATTCTTTTACTCTTTCCATGGGCTACAGTTCTCGTTTTAGATTCTTCTTGGGTCCAGAGGACCCATCTCCCTCTTTTTTTCTTCTCTCTGTTATTATATTAGTTTATATTCCAGCATTTTGATGGTATATTCAAGGAGCCTCCCTGTCACGGTGTTATCTGGGTGGCCATCTTGGAGGAAGTCCCTCATTAACTCTTAAAATACTTCACCCAACACAATGACTGCAAAAAGTCTGAAATCAATAGCTATTGAATTTCTAATGGTTAAATATAGTATATAAGCAGCTAATAATTTGCCAGTAGTAATAATAAAATGAGTTTAAAGAAAGGAAATATCACAGTTATTGCTAAGATATTATTTAAATTTGCTGAGAAATTGTTTTCATCTCCCAAAATTCAACTCTAGGGGTAGCTTAGGACCTGGCAGGCATTTGGATATCTGAATCTAAGTTCAGGGAAGAGGTCTGAACTAAGTACAAATCCAGGAGTCCTATTGCATGGTGTGGTAGTTAAAACCCACAGGAGTAACCTAGGAAAAAGTTGAGAGGTTAATAACAAAAGCAGATCCTGGTGCCTTGGGACTCTAAGGCTGAAAGATCAGAGAAAGAAGAGGAAGGAAGGTCAGAGGGGGAAGAGGGGTGAGAAAAAATGGGGCCCAAAAGTCCAAGGGCATGGGATGTGTGGGGATGAAAGGGTGGCCAGTGGCCTCAAATGCAGGTGAGCAATCTAGTTGAAAAAGTCCAGTTGAAAAGTCCTGGGCTGAACATCCATCAGTATTATTTAGATTTAAAATGTCCGCCCAAAGTCTCATATGTTCAGAGGAGGGGCCTGGTCAGAAGGCATAGGTCAGTGAAAGCATGACTTGAAGGGTACATTCTTGTCCCTCTCTTCCCCCTACCAAACTTTGCTTCCTGGCCACCATGGAATGAGCAGCTTTCCTCCATCATGCCCATCCATTTCTTCCTTGGAGATAGCCAATCATGGACTGAGCTCATTAAAATTGTGAACCAAAATAAACCCCTCCCTCTTTAAGTATAGATGTCAGATATTTTGTCCCAGTGATGGAAAAGTGACTAACACAAAAAACTGACACCAGGAGTAGGGTCTTTGCTGTGACTATACCTGATCATGTGGTTCAGAAACCTTTGAAACTGGTTTATGGGGGAGTTTAGAAAGGTTTGAAGATGCTGGCTAGAGAAGACCTAGAATGCTGTAAGCTCACTTAGTGGGTGATTCTGGTTGGAGTTCAGAAAACCAGAATGCTGACAGGAGTGCAAACAGTAAAGCCCGGAGTCAGGATGTTTCAGATGTGAATGAGGGCTCTACTGAAAAATGAACTAGAGATAATATGTGTTACTGTCTGGCAAGGAACTTGTCTTCATTTGACCCACGACTGAAGACTCTGTATGAAGCTGAAATTGAAGGTAGTAGAATAAATAATCCAGTGGAGAAAATTTCAAAGAAACTCATTGTCCAAGCTGTGGCATGGATACCACTGGCTGTTTTCAACCAGATTTATAGTGAGAATTAGGAGCATAGCTCTAAAATGTGAAAATTTTTCAGATTGGCCTGAGAGGAAGTACATACAAAGTTGGAGCCAAGGAGTGCATGTTGTTGAAAAGATTAGCGTTAGAGACAGCTTGCTATAGTCTAGAAAGATAATATGGTGTGTGTGCCCTATGTATTGCATACCACTGCCAGTAGAGTGTGGGCTTCAACCTATAATCATACATACCAAGCAGGACAAATCAACTATAAACAATTTAAACAATTTTACTGGAGGTCAGGCCAAGTTTTTCACAAAAGGAGTTGCCAAGATACTTTTGTCTTCTAGAACTTTTTAGACTTTTTGGAACAGTGATAACAATCACCTTGGCAAAGTTGTTTTAAGGCTCAAAGGAGATGTCTATGTAGAAATAAAGCAAAATATGCCAGGCTGAGGTAAAAAGGTCACTGTGAGTTCAAGGCCAGCCTGGGCTACAAAGTGAGTCCAAGGCTAACCTGAACAGCATAGCAAAACCCCATCTTGAAAAGACAAAAAAAAAAAAAAAAAGCACAGAAAGGATAACCACAAAATTAAAGCGATCCTGCTTTTCTTGACTGAGAATTAAAGAAACTTTTCTTTTTCCCACCTTGTGCCAGTGTGAGCAATTTATTAAGACATTGATAGCCTTTTGGAAGCCATGTCTCCACAGTTGGAAAAGAATGACCTACTTAAAGAATGCATCTCAGGGTAGCTGGCAGCATCTGAATTATCAAGGACAGTCCCCTTACTTCCTCATTTTGATTTCAGTCCCTCCTCAGAAGCTGGAGAAGGCTGAGTTCTGAGATACTAGAGATCTGACAATGGAAATCAGTCTTTCATTGTTCTCTACAGCTCCCAACCCCAAAACGTTCCTTCTTCCAATACCCCATTTCCATTAACTGAGGATTTAGGGCCCAGGCTCACAGACTTCATTTTATCCTCCTTTATATGTATAAGTGATTTTAATATTTGTGTGGACAACACAACTAACAATGCAGCCTCATCAGGAACCACTGTTTCTCTGAAACTATAAATTCCAATATTTAGCTATAACTCCAGTTCCTTTCTCTTATTATATTCAAATTTTCTTGAAGTCTTGTCCCTTTAAACTTTCTTTTGGCCTAATTAATTGCCTCCTATCTAGCCTGGGCCCAACAGTCTCTTGTTGGTATTGTTAATGTTCGTGACCTTTTGTTTTGCTTCATGCACTCTAAAAATCCCTAGTGTCCATCTTTCCATGTTGAGACCAGGCCTCTGGTGGCCCTGGAGACAGACCCACTGAGGGCTATTCCCAGAGAACCACCTTTAATGTCAACTTTCAGCCCTACCCAATGGGCTGCTTTTGAGAGTTTTGTTGGGTTCCCCACTCATTCCCCACAATGGCTTTTCCAAATCTTAAGGCTCCAAACTCACCCCTTCTCTCCCAGCTTAGAAGCTGGTCTTACTTCTTGTGTGATAAAGAGAATGTACCTTCTTGCCCCTGTGTTTGCCTATCTCCTCATACTCTCACCCACCCCTTTTCTCTTCCCCTCTGCCTCAGAGGCAATAGGAACCTCCTGTTTTCACAGCTCTGGGCCTTTGTTCCTCCCTTTAATGTTTCCCCTGAGAATATTTTGGTTCCTCTTTCTCCTGTATTTTTGATGTCTCCATCTTTCTGAATCTTTCTATGAAAGTTATAAAGATGCAAAAATCTTTCCACCTTAAAACATAACACTCTTTCTTTGCCTGGTATCTCCTTTTGGCCATCTTATCTCTTCAGTTTATGACAGATCTTGTCTAGATAACAGTATAAAGCAGTAGCCATCAATTACTTACCTCTTCAGCTATTAAGGTCAGTTCCAGTGTGAACCCCAACACAACTGAGACTCCTCTGGTCCAGGTCCCCTATGACCTTGAAATAACTGTAGTCAGCCAGCTCATTTTTATTCTAATTGTGCTTAATCCTTGTATACACTAACTGCTACCTCCTCAAAACCCTTTTGGTCCTCATTCCCCAGACAGCACTAGTCTCCTTTTATGTCTCCGAGAATCTGCTCTGCTTCTCTGATGGACTCTATATTTCTCTCTAAAGTCTCAATGTGACTGTTTCCCAGCGTTTGTCCAAGTTGTCTCTCCTTACACTACAGCTTCTCAACTCTGCCCTCTCTGCTGAGGACTCCTACTACAAATCACTCCTGGACTCAGTGAGACTCCCAACTTGCCTACCAAACATCTCACCTGGAGTACCAAAGAAACCTCATTACTCCCCCGCCCCATCAGTCAATGGCATCACCACCACTCCTGGCCTAGGAGTCATTCTCTACTCTTTCGTCTCCTGTCTGCCCCACGTCCAATTGTTCACTAAATAAATCTCGAATCTGTGTTATCTCCATCCCCAAGGTGGTGCCTCAATCCAGATCCACGGCCTCTTCTGTCTGTGTCACTACAGTAGCACTGTAAGATATCTCCTGTTTCCCGACTTGTACAGCTTCAGGTCAGGCTTGACTCACTGCGGCAGCCCTATAAAATGCATACCTGCATTCCCTCCTACTCAGGAGACTGAGGCAGGTGAATTACTTGAGCATAGAAGTTTGAGGCCAGGCTGGGCAACACAGACACAGAAGGAAGCAGATCTGCTCCAAGTCAAGTAGTAGAAAGCATATCCGCGGGACCAAGTGTGGATCTAAGGGGACTGACTATGCAGAAGCACAAGGAATTTCCCGGAGACGACGGAACAGTCTACAGCTGTTTTTTTGTTTGTTTCTTTGTTGTTGTTGTTGTTGTTTTGTTAGACAGAGTCTTGCTGTGTAGTTCAAGCCGGTCCTGAATGCACTATGCAGCCTCTTGCTTCAGTTTCCTGAGTGCTGGGATTACAGCGTGCATCACCACACCTGACTCGGTCTACATCTTCACTGTGGTGTTGAGCAGGTGCATATACCCAGGGTCATGATGCATCAAACTGTTTTCTGGTGCATAAAATAATTCTCAGTAAACTTTATTTGAAAGGTCTCCTTCCATGTCGTGGAGTGCATAGAGAGCACAGCACCAAAGTCCTGTCCAGGCAGAGGGAGGATCAGCCCCATCCCTACCAAAGACATACCATACCAACAACTACCTTGGAAAGTCTTCCAGTGCACTGCGTTATGCCTTCCCCACTTTCCTTGGGCAAACAATGACAGCCAGACCCTCAAACTCGCTGGGTCTGCAGGAAGGCGGACAGACACCCTCCCTCTAGTCCTGCAGGGGGCGCTGCGACTATCGCCCCCATCTCGACCACTACCTCTCTGCGCCCGCCCGCACGGCTACCCCGCGCGGCAATATCCCTCACGCCCATTGGTCGAGCTCGGCTTGTCTGTCCAATGAGGAGAGGTGTTGTTTCTACGAGGGGCACCGCCTTCTTCAGGCGGTTGCGGAGGCTGGTGGACTGGGGGCCTTGAGTCCAAATCCTGGCCAAAATGCCGCAGTACCAGACCTGGGAGGAGTTCAGTCGCGCGGCCGAGAAGCTCTACCTCGCGGACCCGATGAAGGTGAGTCGCTAGCGGGGCCCAGTTAGGCCGCAGGAGCTGCCGGGGTACTCTGGGCCTGTGGCGGGCGGGCAGGGTCGCGGCCTGCAGAGCCCGGGTGCGGACTCATCCCCATTCGCGTCTCTGCCCGGGCCACGGTCTGTGCGCTCACGGAGCCCCGACGCCAGCCCTCCCGCGTTGCTGTCTGGGGTGCCGGGTCCCCGCCTCCAGGACGTCGCGGTGCGTTGTGTGTACAAAATGGTGGTAATTTGCTGCCGCCTCTCATACAGCCTTCGGAGGTCCGTTTGGAAGCACCAGTGCCCACCCGAACAGGCATTCGCAGCCTTTTCGGGGTCAGTGATCTTTTGAGAATTTGCGCATGTTCACACTCATTCCTTAGAATAACACAGTTTTATATAAAAGGTTTGCCAGTGGTTTTCTTCCCCGTGTCACCAAGTCAGATTAGGCTTTGGGGGAGACAAAAGAGTCATCTTGCCTCTTAGCTGATGTTAGGTGCGTGTACTGGGAATGTGACCTTTGGAAAAGAAAGAAAATTGTACCAATTAGCTTAATAAAGCGAATAAATAACAAGAACTGTGTTTTAAAGGTACACATTGGGCTAGAAACCTGTGACTGCAGCACTGCATTATTACTTTATTTGTAATGAGCATCGTTTAAACTGTGCACCAAGATATGTTGTTATTATAATTAAAAATAGGCCCATAGAAAGACAGATAAGCAACAAGAAGAAAAGTGTTCTGAGTACTACTCTAAAGAGATACAATAATAGCTTATTTTATAAGTGCCTGCCTGGCAAGCACGAGGTCCTGAGTTGGAATCCCGGTACCAAAACACACACACACACATGATTAAGGTGTTGTCGAAATTGAAAACTTTGTGACATTGGTAATTGCTGATTTTCCTTTTCTTTGTAGACCCGTTTATTTTTTTCAATCATTATACCATGAGATTGTAGAGGACTTTTGCCTAGAAGTTCCCCCTGGGTAAACAAAATGTAGATCTTTTTAATTCATTTCTCCTAATAAAACCAGAGAGTATTCTTTTAACTGACAGCTAAAACTTTACCTAGTTGTCATATGTAGTATATTTTTAAATTTTAGTTTCTTTTTGTTTGTAGAAAATTGAATTTCTTAAAATATATAAAACTGAATTTAGTAGGTCACATATTCTAAACATAATCTGGTCATTATTATGTATATCTACTTAAATTCTTGGTGAGTTCCCATTTCTCCCTCATCAAGACAAATTTCATGGAGATGTACCATATTTTTTGCAATCTCAGGAGTGCAAAGAGCAAACAGCTGGCTAAATGTTACTGATAGTCCTTAGCAAAATCCTGATGCTGCTGCAATACACTGTCACATCCATCAGTAAGATATTGCTTTATAGGAACATGCTAATACCTGGATCATGTCTTGGCTACCTAACTGTACAGTACTGTACAAAAAGTATTGTACAGCCATTTGTGGTGGTGCATGCCTGTGATCCCAGCACTCGGACCCGGCTGAGGCAAGAAGATTGCTGTAAGTTCAGGGCTAGCCTGGGCTACTTAGTGAGTTCAAAACCAGCCAGAACTACATAGTGAGACCGTCTCAAAACAAAACAAAAAATATATTACGAGTGTGCACAAGTTATTAGTTTTGGGAAAAGTTGTTGATACCGTTTTCTTTTCAAGGCACAATTCTGCTTACAAGTAATGTATCATGTTGTGAGCTATTTAACTGAATACTTTAGTCTGAATCCATCTCCTGGGAGCTGTAGAAAAGTATAAAGTATGAACTGGATTGCAGCACTGTTTCTTGGATGGGTTTGGACTTTTTAACTATTCATTTGTGCTGATTGTTTTTGTTTTGTTTGTTTTTTGTCCTGGGAATCAAGCTCTTGTGCTTGCCAGGGAGGAGGCAGATGCTGTGCTGCTGATCTATATCTCTGGTCCTGTTTTTCCTCTGTTGCTAAGCATATTGTTGTATGTACTTAGTTAGCAGCAAGAAAAGCCAAAGTACCTTATAGCCTCACAGACATTTCCTGAATATGGATGTGTTTGGGGAATTTTTAGTACATCTCCTCAAGGTAATTGCAAATACAATATATTTAACTTTTAAAAGAATAAATCATAGCATTAGGAACTTTTCTCAAAATATTTCAGTAATGGTAAGATTACAGTAAAGATGTCTTGTCCGTGTTTTGGGTCTTCTACAAAGATCCTTTTTAGTCCACTTGAAGGCTAAATTATTGGAGTAACGTCTTTATTGTTTCTACATATGTGTTTTTATTTCAGGCACGAGTGGTTCTCAAATATAGGCATGCTGATGGGAATTTGTGTATTAAAGTAACGGATGATTTAGTTGTAAGTATACGTTTTTATTTGTTGTATATTTACAGATGTACAATTGAGTTAATCATTTATTTTAGATTATTTACATAGAATTTATGCAGATTAGCCATTGGGTTATTTATTTTACATTTCATTCTGCTTTTTAGAAGCTGCTTTTGTTTGAGACAGGGTCTTGCTATGTAGTTGAGACTGGCCTTGTTGTAAGTTCGAGACCAGCCTGTGCTACAAAGTGAGCTCAGAGCCAGCCTGAACTGCATAATGAGACCCTGTCTCATAAAAACAGACAAACAAACACCCCCCCGCACCAAAAAAAACTGGCATTTGTTTGTTCTATTTTACTTTGGTTTTTATAGTAATGGGGATTGAAACCAGGGTCTTTGCACTAAATACATTCCCAGCTCCTTCTTTATTTTTTATTTTGAGACAGGATCTTGCTAAATTGCCTAGGCAGGGCTCAAACTTTGGTAGTCCTGCCTCAGCCTCTTAGAGTTCTGGTATTACAAGCTTACGAGCACAATTGGCTAAAATACTATCTTTAAGGAGGGTGGGAATTTGAGGGCTTTGTTTATTATGACCTCCAGAGAAATTAGAGAAAAACAGTGATAGGAAAGGCTCTAATGTTTTAACTCAATTGTATGTTTTCTGATATGTTTTCTGTACTGCCATTGTCTAGTTTCACTTAACATGTCCTTTTATATTTTTGGACAGTGTTTGGTGTACAGAACAGATCAAGCACAAGATGTGAAGAAGATTGAGAAGTTCCATAGTCAGCTGATGCGACTTATGGTAGCCAAGGAGTCCCGAAGTGTTACCATGGAAACAGACTGACAGTTTGAAAAGATTCTGTTTGTCCTGTTTGTAGGAAGTAAATATCTTTTGAAATTGAGAAAGTGTTGGAACAGAAGATACTTTATGTAACTAAGTGGGCTATTCAAAAGCCAAGAGATCATTTTTTGTTAATCGTAGAGCTGTAGGACTATAAATGCTTTCAGCTAGGGAACCACTATTTATTTTTTGGTAATTGAACAAGGAATACATCTATCTTAGAAACTTTTTGCAGAAACTTCTTGCAGAATGTATAATTATTTCTCTGGTAAATATGCATCAGTAGTTTTAAAAATAAAATACCAAGAAAAGCCAGTTTTTACATTTAGTTTGTCTGCCTTTAAGAGAAAGTTAAATGTAATCATTTTGGTGGATTGTTATATTTCTTTTGGAACATAAACTTTGTACTGTTAATAACCAATAAATATATATAGTAACTAGGAGTAACTGCACAGTATTAACTTGATTTTTTTTTTTTTTAGCAGAAAGTGCATCTAGTTGCTAGTAGTGTAGTCTTAATTATGTCTCATAGTAGTTAGTAACAGGTGTGCTTTACCTTAAGCTTTCCCCAATTAAACTCTGCAATGACTGACTTTGGATCTGGCTTTTAGAGATGAAAAATAGTAGCAGTGATCTGAATGCATGGGCAGAATTGATGATTACTGTGGTGAAATGAACCACCATGTGACAGATATTTACTATGTACTTCCCACCTGTAGTTTCTCAGAAGGACCACAGAATATTCCAGCTGTTAAATCTTTGTACTCTATGGTACCCTGGTTGTTTTTCCCGTGAGTAAGATGTTAAGGGTAACTATCACAACTATATATTTATCCTGTATCTGTAATATGATTTTACTGTTCAAAGGTAATTTCACAGGTGAATTCCTCAGAGTGAAATGCAGTCACTGCATTAAAATATTTTTTCTAATAACATTTTAGTGTGGAAAGTTACATTAGCCATGAATTTTGACATGTTTCAGAGCAATCAGTAAATAAAATAGTACACAAATATATTTTGTTTTGTTGAAGTTATTAATCTCTCAGAAGTTAGCAGTTTCTTGACCAGTGTATGTTCATTTACTTTCAAGTGAGCCTAGTGATACTGCAAGTAAATGTTTTTATTGGTTTTCTCGGTACCTTTTTTATTACATGGCTTTCTCTGAGCTGTATTCCTATGACAGGATTGTTTCTTGAATTAGGAAGTTTGTGTCAGATAGTATAGGGTTTTTTTCCCCCCCGGAATTAATTAGGGTGAGGCTGGCAAGGAGCATGGCTGTGTTTTACTCTTTTACAGCTTCCACTTTGTAACACTACTTCATAGAGACATCCTGGAATGGAAGGTCTGGTGTTTGGGTTTCTTGAGTTCTTGTAGCTTGTAGGAAAAGAGATTCCAAGTCAGGCTGCCTGGGTTGAATCTTGGCTGTTCTGTGTTCTTAGAGGCTACGTAACACCTGAATATAATACCTACCTGTACCCTGAGTATTTTTTTTTTAAATCAGAAACTCATGGATGCATTTTTAGCAAATTGTTTTGTGACATATTTGGTCAAAGAATGCATTCTACTTGGAGCAGAATGCATAAATTTTACTTTAGGCTACAAACATTCTCTATTGTGAAGTGGTGACTTCTCCCTTTCACGGATTACCTAGCCTGCCTGCCTCCCATCATAAAAATGTAAAATCCTTTAGTTATAGCTCCAAGTCATTGACTGGAGGCAGTGTTGACAGCAGTTTACAGTGGTATCTTCTATTACTCTTGGAAAAATCTAGGGGCTGGGAATGTGGCTCAGTGGTAGAGTTCTTCTCTTGCATGTACAATGCCCTGGGTTTCATCCCCAGTGCCACACACACCCACACACACACACACATACAGAATCTAACATTGGCTGTATGATGGCACCTGTCTTGAAGGTATTCTGGGGCTGGGTGTGGTGGCACACACCTGTAATCCCGGCTCTTGGGTGGCAAGAGGATCCTGTGAGTTCGAGACCAGTCTGGGCTCTAGAGTGAGTCAGTGAATTCAAGGCCAGCCTCAATTATTTAGTGAGACCTTGTCTCAAAAGTGTTCCAAAAGTAATTAAGAATGAGTGGATGCAAGAGAAGTGAACTGCACAAAGTTGTGGATAGCAAATCTTGTTTGTCTTGCTAAAAACAAAAAATGAAATCTCAACATAATGTTCATTGCACCTTTATGTTTGCTTCTTTTATTAAGTGCCTTGTCAAATAATGGTAACATTGTTAGTATTTAGTATTTTTTCTCTTAAAACAGTGAAGCAAGGTGTGGTGGTATATTCCTATAATTCTAGCCACTCGAGACAGAGGAAGGAAGGAGGATTGCAAGTTCAAGGCTAGCCTGAGCAATTTAGACCCTGCACAATAAAAAGAAAAAAGTATTAATCTGGTTCCATATAAGACGGAGTGAGCATGCTCCACTGTAAACCACCCACTGTGACTGCTACTCAAGCACTCTGAAAAGAATACCAGGTAGATTGAGGAAGACTAGAATTTTTAGAGTACTGCTGAACCAGTGTTGAGTCTCATTTTTTTCCCCTTCACGTATCCAGCAGCCAAACAACATGTTGGAAACCTAGGAGTGAGGATTGGGATGCACAGAGTGCTAAGAGGGAGTGGGAGGGAAATTCTCGTATTCCAAGAGAATGCAGAAACCCTGCTGTCTTCCTCTTCTGTTTTATATCCCACCCATTAGGCAGCCCATGGGAGGTGCCAGTGTTGAGTACCTGAACTGGAAACCTTGGTAGACATTTGTGTTTTCAAGAGGCTGGCGCAGTCCTCATCACTTTTCTTTCCACTGCCAACATAGTTCAGACATGAGCACAGCGGCAGGTCATTGCCAGAGAACAGGTAGAAGGAACCAGGAAGTATTGGGGAGAGAACAGAGCTCTGTCACCAAAAAAAGACCTCCTACAGCTGTTTATGAACACCTGTGTTCACCCCAGCTATGTGAATACGGATCCAGTCTCAATCAGATTACCAAAGAATGGGGTCAACA
This sequence comes from Dasyprocta punctata, assembly GCA_004363535.1. Classification (NCBI taxonomy): domain Eukaryota; kingdom Metazoa; phylum Chordata; class Mammalia; order Rodentia; family Dasyproctidae; genus Dasyprocta; species Dasyprocta punctata. The sequence continues at coordinate 65,759 of RJWM01004743.1, forward strand.
GAGCCTCACCCAGGTCCCAAGCTGGCCCCTTGGAGATACGAGTTTCATGAAATGTAAAAACTTTAGAAAACATGCTGTATATGGAAACTATAATTTGAATAATGATAGCTCGTCAGAAATCATGGAGGCAGAAAGAAGTAGCACATTCCATGAAGGCTGAAAGAACAGTCAACCTAAGATACCACACCAACTGCAGATGGCCTTCAGCACGGAGCACAAAACAAAACCATTCACAGATTGAGGAAAATGAGAAGCCACTACTAGCAGACATATCTAAGGAGAGTTGTGTAGAGTTTAATGGGAGAGGAATGGCACAGCAAAGAAATGGAAGCATTCAGGATTGAGGGGAAGCAACAGGAGTGATCACCTGAGCTTAGACTGTTCTCTAGGGTCTGAATAAGGGAAGGACAGCTGGTCCTGGTGGCACATACCTGTAATCCCAGCATTCAGGAGGCCAAGGCAGGAAAATCGCTGGGAGTTCAAGGCCAGCCTGAACTACACAGTAAGAACCTGTCAAAAAAAAAAAAAAAAAAAAGAAAAGAAAAAAGAAAAAAAGAAAGAAAAGGAAATAGGAACTAAAAGGGAAGAAACAAGTTGATAGACGGGTGTGGTGGCACACACCTTTAATCCCAGCATTCAGGAGGCTGAGATAGGTGGAGCGTTGTGAGTTCGAGACCAGCTTGTGGCTTAAGCGCCTGTCTTGCAGGCATGAGGTTGTGAGTTCGATTCCCGGTGCCACAAAAAAAAAAAAAAAAAAAGCTGATGTGGTGACATGTGCCTGTAAGCCCAGACTGGGAGGCTGGTAGAACTCAGCATGGTCAAGTTGGTGAGACCCTGTCTCAAAAAGTAAAGGACCAGGACCAGGTATGTAGCTCATTGTGAAATCCCCAGGCCCATTTCCTAGACTTGTAGGTGTGAGTGTGAGAGGTCTTTAGCTTGTCAAGAATTGATAATTCTATCCCAGCACTTGGGAGGCTGAGGTAGGAGGAGCATTGTGAGTTCAAGGCCGGCTTGGGCTACAACGTGAGCGCAAGGCTGGCCTGAGCTATATAGTGCGACCCTGCCTCAAAAAACTAGGGCTGGGAGTTTGGCTCAGTGGCTTAAGCACCTGCCCTGGCAGGTGTGAGGTTGTGAGTTCAATCCCCGGTGCTGCAAAAAAAAAAGGAATTGACAATTCTAAATGTGATCTCATACAGAGCAAGGATGGGGTTGTATCTCAGTGGTAAAGCACCAGGCTAGCATGTGTGGCTCTGGGCACCATCCCCAACAACCCCAAAAAATTTATAAAGGAGCAGAAGTTGACAGAACTGAAAGAAGCAGGACTGGGAATATAGCTCAGTGGTGCAGCACTTGCCTGGCAAGTGGTGAGGTCCTGAGTTCAATTCCAGGTACCCACAAAAAAGAACTAAAGGAAGCAGCACAAAAGTTCACGATTTCAAGCTGCAAGCCAGTACAATTCTGACACTATTAAGTTCACCTGGGATTAACAGAGGCTTTACAGGCTAAGGGCACAGTCTTCACAAAGCTCCTTTACACACAGGTTGAGCCCCAGGGTTCTGAGGGCACTGGACTTCCAATCAGTTCATTGCAAACTTGGGTATTCTTATTCCCTCCTTGCCTCCAGTAGCTGACTTGACTCATTTGTAGAATTCAGGAGGGCTGGGGATTTAGCTCAGTGGTTTAAATGCCTGCCCGGTAGGTGCGCAGCTGTGAGTTCAATTCCTGGTACCAAAAAAAAAAAAAAAGAAATTAGGAAATCACTGTACTCATAGTTTTGATAAGCTGCTGTGTCCTCAGGGCAAGTTACTTTCCCAAGGCATGTACTGCCCAACCAGGGATGCTGGTCCAAGCTGCGGGAGCCCTGAGTTTTCGCCAGGGTTTCATTATGTAGGCTGTGTAACTGAACTCTATCTCCACTCCATCCTCCCCAGAGGTTGGGCTGAGAATCACGGTTCAGAGCCCGAACTCTCCAATCACATGATTGATCTTCCTGGCATAGCCAGCCCCCATCTTTGGTTGTCTCACTAACCTGAATTCAGGTGCGATATCAGCTGCCCACCATGAATAACAAAGACACTGTTTGTTCTTGGAAGTTCTAAAGATTTAGAGGTGTCCGGAACAAGACCAGTTAATCCTTTTCTTTCCTGCTTTACTTTACCTCCCTTTCCTTCCCTTTCCTCCTTTCCCTCCCTTCCTCTTCTTCTTTAAATGTAAATTCTTATCTCAAAATGTAAAACCACAAAATTTCTAAGAGGAAGCACTTGCAAGGCTGAGGTAGGAGGAGCGTTGTGAGTTCGAGGCCTGTTTGGGCTACAATGCGAATGCAAGGCCGGCCTGAGACACATAGTGTGACCCTGCCTCAAAAACTAGGGCTGGGAGTTTGGCTCAGTGGTTTAAGCGCCTGGCAGGCGTCAGGTTGTAAATTCAATCCCCGGTGCCGCAAAAAAAAAAAAAAAAAAAAAAAAAGCTTGGTAAGTTGCATTCTACTTGCAAGCTGTTATTGTCGCATTGTCACAATGCATAACACCCATAATTTAAAGGAGGAGGGGTTTGTTTTGGCTCATGGTTGCCATGCATAGACCCTTGGGGTGTGTAGGATTCTCATCAACACTCTGCAATTCCCTCTGAGCTTTCTGAGGCTGCACTCCTAGAACTCTGCAGAACCCTAATGCAGGAGTTAGCAACCTTTTTCGGTAAAGACCTAGAGAATAAATATTTTGAATTTGACCAGCAACTGCTCAACTCTGGTTGGGTGGAAGCAGCCACAGGCAATATGTAAACAGAAAGTGTGACTATGTCTCATGATGGCTCCTTATGCAAGTAAGTTGCAGGTCAGATTTAGCCCAAGAACTGAGTTGCTGATTTCTGAAGTATAAGGCAAGCATTTGCTAGCTTCTGGCTATGCAATGTTTTTAGCTCTGTCTGTTCTGCTAAGTCAGTCATTTTACTATCTGTCTTCCAAAAATGTATTTATTGTGGCCTTTTGCCTAATTCCTTTGTAACTGTGGAACTAATAGCTGCTCCCTTCCCCCTTCTCTTTAATTACTTTCACAGGGTTTCCAATAGGGAACTGAGATAAAAAACACATATTTGACCTGCTAATATTTTAAACTTTTTTTAGCCGGGCGTGGTGGCGCACGCCTTTAATCCCAGCACTCGGGAGGCTGAGGTAGGTGGAGCGTTGTGAGTTCGAGGCCGGCTTGGGCTACAACGCGGCGCAAGGCCGACCTGAGCTACATAGTGCGACGCTGCCTCAAAAAACCAGGACCGGGAGTTTGGCTCAGTGGCTTAAGCACCTGCCCTGGTAGGCGCAAGGCTGTGAGTTCAATACCCGGTGCCGCAAAAAAAAAAAAATTTTAAACTTTTTTTAGAGAGGGTCTCGTTATGTTGCTGAATTCCTTGGCTGCAGTGATCCTCCTGCTTCAACTTTCTGAGTAGCTGAGAACACAGCTGTGTTGCCACCACACCCTGCTGTCTTTTTAAGTTTTAATTTCAAACTTACAGTGAAGTTGTAGCAAAACTTCCGCATATCCTTTATCCAGAGACACTGTTTGTTAACATTGTATTGTGTTTGCTTTATAACCCAGCCGCCCATACAAATATATACGCACACACTAAAACACTTCAGAGTAAATTTCAGACATGGTATTCCATTACTCCTTAAATACTTTAGTGAGTATTGTCCAAGATAAAAGCTATTTGCTTAAGAAGCAATTCAATTTTCAACATCAGGGCACGTAACATTAATATAGTATTATTATTTGAACTACAGATCTTCAAATTTCCTCAACTGTCCCAATGATATCTATATCTATATCATCTATATCTATGTCTCTATTTCTATCTATCTATATATAACTGGTGGTCAACTTAGCACCAGCTGAATTAGTTCAGCTGGTATTGAGTAAAGATGGCCCACCTGAAGAAAGTTACCAGCATAAATAGAGATGTGGAGAAGAGCGAGGCGTTGTGGGTTCTTTTCAAGAGGTGCTGTTTCAAGCCGATGGTTCTCTCGGAGGTGCTTGTCATGCTGGCTTCCTCAATATGGATTTGGCCATTATCATCGCTTCCTGGCTCCGGAGGGGAAGATGTGTGTTGGAGAAGCTTGTCACGCTGGGTTTCCTCACCTGTACTCAACTGTTCTCATCGTCGGAGGAGCACGGGACCCCGTTGCCGCTGAGGATGGCTGTGGTGCTCTTCAGGGTAGCCCTGCTTCTTGTTTTGTGTGTGACTTCTCGGTTCCCATGTAGAACCCTCAACCCACTGCACAGCTCCTTCACCCACTGGCATAGACTTTTTAGTCCCACCGCTGACCTTTGGCCGTCCCGGCACAGAACCATAAAATATACTGGCGTGAGTCCTTATTGTGGGCTCTTAGATTTCCAGTTGGATTTTTGGGAGGCATTGTCATGCATTTTGGGTCTTTAGCTGGACTCTTGCAAGACATTGCTGTGGGACTCAGGCCCTCGGCTAAATATCCTGGGTTGTGTACAGATTTTCCTGCACTTTCTTGTGTTTAACTCTGGGTGACTACTATAAAACAGTATTACAAATCCTGTGTCCTTTATGCAATTGTTCTCCCTGTAACCCCTGACTACAACGATATACATATGTCTTTTATTTTTTATTTTTTTGGTCTTTTTGGCTGGCTTTAAACTCACTTTGTAGCCAGGCTGGCCTCAAACTCTGTGATCCTCCTGCCTCAGCCTCTTGAGTGCTGGGATTATATGTGTGTGCCACCATGCTCAGTCCTAATAATAGTCTTTATAAAATCTTTTTCTGGTCAGGATTCAGTCTAAAACAGCACTGCAATTAGTTTCCTGGCTCCTTAATCTTGGGAATAGTTTCCCAGCCTTCCTTTGTCCTTGCCAAGGCGCATGTATTTGACATTGCCTTTGTGTGTGTGTTGAACACACGTGGTGCTCAGGATGCCTCCAAGGCCTCCCACGGGCTAAGCATGTGCTCTGCTACTGGGCCACACCCTCAACCCCAATTTTGACATTTTTGAGGTCAGCTATTTTGCAAATATTTCTTAGTTTATCTGATGCTACTTCACGATGAGATTCATATTGTCTATTTCTGGCATAGAGGCCCTTTCCTTTTTGGTGAATTAGCAATAGATCTACAATTTTTATCCAAAAGTGCCCTCTGTACATTATTTTCCACATCTGGTATTAGTTTTTCATTACTATGACAAATACCTGAGATAACCAACTTAAAAAGAGAGATTTTCTGTTGGTCACAGTTCTGGGGTGTTCTTGTGTGCAGGGAGACAGGACGGAGAGCGGAGCACGGGCGGAGCCCAGGCTCTTTGACCAGGGCCAGCCAGGGCTAGGGGCCCAGCGTGCTGGTGGGAAGGACCCTGAGGCAGTAGCAGGGGGCCAGGATGCTGCATCGCACCAGCCCTGGCCCTCTGAGGACCCGACTTCCTAGTGTGTAGAGTGAGTCTCAGACCCTGCGTTCAAACATAAACTTGTTTTGGGCCGGGGATTTAGCTAGCGGAATACACACCTACCTGGCAAACATGAGGTTGTGAGTTCGATCCCCGGTACCAAAAAACAAAACAAAACAAAAAACCCCCATAAATTGTTTTGCTTTCAAATTTCCGTCATGGATGGATGCATCAGCGAAATGCAACACCAGGAGTCGCCACGGAGGGGGATCAAGAGCCATCCTCGCCGCCGCTGCCAGTTCTGCTTTGCGAGTTTCGAAGGCCAGACCCCGGGCAAGCAAGGGGCGGGTTGGGAGGGTGCAGAACCGGGCTCCCGGCCTGGGCGGGACCTGCCCCTGGGCGGAACCGGGATCGGACCGGATCTCCACCTGGCGCAGTCAAGGAGCGGCGTGAGCTGGGACTGCACACCGCGCCGCCGCTGCCGCCGCCGCCGGAAGCCGCGGGCCCAGACCGTGAGCTCAGGGCCGTGGGTGTGGGCGGATCGGGTTCGAGCCCGGTCAGGATCCCCTGCCCTCAGGGACCAGGGCTCAGTAGGACGGGGCGGCCCTGCGGCCCCGCCCCCTGCGCCCACGCCTTTCCGGCGTTGCCTGGGTGGGTTCCTTGGGGTGCGGTTCCGCCACCGACCTTGCTCTGGTGTCCCCGCGAGTGCCTGGCACCGCAAGCGCCGCCCTGCTATAAGGTCGGTGTGGGCGAGATACGTTTCCCTCTGGACTTCTGTAACCCTGGGCCTGACCCTGAACCCAACCGCTAACCACGTGGTAATCTCCTCCCTGAACTCATCACCCTACAGGGGCTTTTAGAGAGGGCAATAACCGGTTTTATAAAATATGAGTTGTATTGCAGGGTGAAGTGTGCTATGGAGAGAAACCCAGCACTAAAGATAGAACGCGCGCCTTCGGTTAAAAGAGAGGCTCCATTGGACACCAAGTGCCAAGGCCCCAAGGCAGGAGTGTACCTGAGGGGTGACTTTAAAGTCTAGGTTTGTTGGTTGGTTTGTTTCTGAGTCAGGGTTTTCCTATGTAGTTGAGGTTGGCTTTGAACTCACTATGTACCCTAGGCTGGCCTTGAACTCAAAAAGATCCTCCTGCCACAGCCTCCCAAGTGCTGGAATTACAAGTGTGTACCACGCCTAAAGTCCAGGCTTGCAGCTGCTTTCTGGGTAAACTGTGGGAGGACACCCCCTACCCCAGTGTGTGGGAAGAAAGGACCTTAAGGAACACAGCCGTTTAGCAAGGCAGTGGAGGCGACCCTCAGCATCATTCCAAGAACCCCAGCTCTGTGAGATGGTGCTGCCTCGCTTTCCTGGGACCCTGGCTGAGGGGTGCTGGTGGGGGCCCCGGGGAAAGGAGGGTGGCCTTGTCCGGGTTATACAACTGACCTCGGGATTGTGCAACCTGGCCACATGTTGTTTGCATTGGAGGGGAGGGATGTGGCCCTTCCTCCTAGCCGCAGGGCTGGCACTGGTAGCTGCCCTGTGCTTCCCCAGCATTCATGCGGGCCTCTGGCCTCTGCCTCTGACCTGCACACCAGGGCCTCCTCTCTTCGAGAGGCAAGCACAATTTCTAGGAGATTCCCTGGTCACACACAGACTGGGTCTTGAGTCTTGTGACAGCATAAGGAGTTTTGCTCCTTTAGCATTTGGGGAGGTGGTGAATAGACTGAGGAAGTCTGGGGGCACTTCAAGACGATTTAGCCTTTCTGAGCTTCATTTTTAAGCCTCTTTAAATGGAAGAAGTTCCCTTACTTCTTCAGGCTATGCGGTTCCATAAGGTGATGCTTTTGAGTCTTCTCACCCTGGCTACCCTGGGTTTCCTTCGGGATCCCCAGGAGGGCTCTGTGTCCCCACTTGGCTGTGGCCTGGCTGCTCTGGGACTGAGGGGACTGCAGGAAGGTGTGGTGGGAGCAGAGGTTTTTTGACAGCTGCACAGTGCGCCTCAGAAGCCCTGCAATGGCCAGGCCTGGGCTGGGCTGTCCTGGGAATGAGCAGCCTGGTGCGGAAGTGGCTGACTTCCTGGTTCTGGTTCTGGGAAGACTGGGAAGCCTCGGCTCACTGAAACGCATAAGTGATTTGGTTCCAGTGCTGAGTCTTTTCGGGAGAGTGAATGTGCACCTCAGTGGCCTCTTACCACCTGCTTTGGGGTGGGTGCACATTCCCACTTCCCAGCTTTCCTGCCTGGGGGACTTGCTGTACCGGTGTCTCTGCAAGGAAGCCAGAAGCAGGCCCAGTAAATGCCCCAGAGGGGAGGGCAACCCTCTCCCAGACTTCCAGGCCCTGTGGGTGGACCAGGAGCCCCGAGCATCTTCCTCTCAGTCTTGCCCACAGCATGTTTGTCCATCAGTACTTTTAGCTTTGGGGATTTTTAAATTATCCTTTTATGATTCAGATATTGCCACAGAAGCTAGCCCCACCAGCCCAGGGCATTCCCGGAATTGACCCTAATTCAACCAGAGGCATTTGAGGCCCTCCCTCTCATGTCCATCTGGGGCCTTCTGAAGATCCAGGGATCCCTGAAATGCCTGCTACTGTTGTCCAGCCCCTAACTTGAATGTCTGCTTCCACAGACTGCCAATAGTTGAAATCCCACAGGTGGCAGTCCTCCCTCCTTACAGATGGTAGACTGTTTCATTTGCCCTCCGCCCCCGTAATTTAAAACCAGTGGAAAATTCAGCAACCTTATTTTAATGGGTAGAGTGAGATGCAACAGGATATGAGATGAAACTCCAGAGCACTAGCACATGAGTCTCCTCCCTTCAAATATAATAGAATTTAAAACCTGCATTGTAGTGTCAAGAAAAAGAAAAATAGGCTTGCATGTAGCTTATTGTAAAGGTTTTTTGCCTAGCATATGGGTGGTCCTGGGTTCCACCTCTAGGCACCATGAAAAACAAAAATAGATAAGCTCTGGCTCAGGGCCCTTAAAATGGAGTGGGGAGACCTCTGTTACATGTGCTGCTGAGCCTCTCATGTAGGCACAGATCTGCCCACATTTGTGTGCTGCTGCCCTCCTGGACACTTCCTGTGCTCAGAGGGCACCCAAACCCCTTCCTCACAGGACAGCTGAATTCTGTTGCTGGGTCTCACTCCTGGCCAGCAAGTGGTGACCAGGGACAGCCCCATCCTGTAAAACCTCAGAGTATACTTCCAAGACTACTTGGATTTGTGTCTTCATGAGTCACAATTCTATTTAGTCCAAAATAAGTATAACCTTACTTTGCTGAACTGTGGTGACTTTATCTTCAGTGGACAGAGATTGATAGATGAGCTGTGTGGCCTTTAAATGCAGTGGCAGCTGGGCGTGGTGGCGCACGCCTTTAATCCCAGCACTCGGGAGGCTGAAGGAGTGTCCTGAGTTCAAAGCTGGCTTGGGCTATAACAGGAGCACAAGGCCGGCCTGAGCTACATAGTGCAACCCTGCCTCAAAAAACTAGGGCCGGGAGTTTGTCTCAGTGGCTTAAGCACCTGTCTTGCAGGTGTGAGGCTGTGAGTTCGATCCCTGGTGCCGCAAAACAAACAAAAATGCAGTGGCAGTAGCTGCCGATCTCTAAGGGGCCAGGGCCGGTGGTGGTGGGCACTGAGGCCTGGAGGAGCAGTGCCTGTCCTGAGGCTACAGCTGGCAAGGGGAGGGCCTGGCACGAGTATGTGCTTTCCCTGATGGGTATAGGCAGGATCAGGGAGACTCTAGTGGGTACCTGTCGCACAGCCCCTCTGTCCAAGGGGCTCTGCCCTGATTTTACCCTTATACACCTCTTGATATACCCCCTCACACTGGCTTGTATTACACGTGAGGATTCTGCTTTCGTATATGGCCCAGGAAGAAAGGGCCACTTGCCGGGCATGGTGGTGCATGCCTTTAATCCCAGCACTTGGGAGGCTGAGGTAGGAGGAGCGTTGTGAGTTCGAGGCTGACTTGGGCTACAACGCGAGCGCAAGGCCAGCTTGAGCTACATAGTGTGACCCTGTCTCACAAAACTAGTGCCAGGAGTTTGGCTCAGCGGCTTAAGTGCCTTGCCTGGCAAGTGTGAGGTTGTGAGTTCGATCCCTGGTGCCACAAAAAAAAAAAAAAAAAAGAAAGAAAGAAAGGACTACTTTTTTTTTTTTTCATACTGGGAATCAAACTTAGGACCTTGTGCTTTCCAGGCAGGCACTGTGCAGCTTAGCTAAATCCCTGAAACCACATCTTTGTTTGGTCTATTTGTTTTCCTTTTTGGCTGTTCCTAGGTGTTCTGGGTTGTGTTCTAGATCATGCACAGAGGTAAGCAAGGCCTTGGGCCTAGTGTGGAGCCCACCACAAACCCCACACTGGCAGGGACAGCCTCTCCTGGCCCAGCCTGCCACCTGCTTGAGTGAGTCAGTGACTGGGGCTCAGCCATCAGAGAATCTTGGGGGCCTTGGTGGACACTGCAGACAAGAGTGGGCAGCAGGAAGGTGTGGCTTGAAGCCATCTGCTTCTGCTTGACAGGAGCCCTTCCCTGCCTTTCCCTGGGAGGAGGGATGAGGCTTGGAGGGCTCAGTGTGGCTGGGAAGCTTGCAGTTGCTGGGCCAGCATTGTGCCATTATGTTCCCTGACTCTCTCTGCCCCATAGTTTCAGTCCAAAGCAGCAGACGTCCCCCAGAAGGAGCCCAAGGTTCTGTGCTTCTCCTGGGCCTGTATCACCTCAGGAAATGCTGCAGGGTCTTCCAGGAGACAGAGCCAGTGCAACCTCCCCCTCCATCCCGCCCCCCACCACTGTGTCAGGGCTGTGCCTACTCCTGGGCTCTGTTCCAAACAGATATGGGCACCCAACTCTGGAGGGCACGTGGCCAAGGTTAGGAAAGGGCTGAGTCACTATTAGTTGGTGCTTTCCTGCACTTTCACTAGTACTTTCTGACCACAGGCCTGGGTTGAAGGGTGAGAAGTCCCTCCCAGGAGACTGGGGGACCTGCTTTGATCCTGAGCCTCCCCTGTGTAGCCCCAATCCCTGGTATTTTCAATGCAGCCAGAATCCTGGTTCCCTAGGCTTCTGGGAAGACCTACATACACCACAGGGCACCCATAAGATCTCCGCCTGCAGCTTACATGCTCGACTGAACAAGTTAGTTACTCATCAAGGGGAATTCAGCCACCTTGTTCAAAAGTTCTGTTAATTCTCTCTACTGCCATCAAATAAATTCTCAAGTCATGAATTCATTAAGTGTTTACTGAGTGTCCAATAAATGCCAGGCTTGGGGGCCCAGCAGAGAGTGGAGCAGACTTGGTCTCATTAGGACTGTCCCTGTGACGTGGAGAGTGACAGAGCTCAAGGCACTTGGTCATGAGGGAAGCTGGATCAAGTCTGCAGAAGAAGTGGGAGCTGAGACTGAGCCTGCAGTAGGGAGGGTGGTGGTACTGTGGCCTGGGCCCAGGGCCAGAGAGTTGGCCAGCAAATCAAGACCTTGGAGGTGTCCTTAGCCAGGTTGCATTGTCTTTAAGAGCAGTGGTATGATGGAGTCAGGCCTGCATTCCCAGAAGACCCCTGGTTGCAGAGTGCAGTGTTGGGGGCAAGGTAGGGCCCATGTTTCAGGCAGGGATCTTGAGCCCTTGGGGCATGTGGTGGGATGGATTCAACTGGAGCTCTTAGGGTTGTTCCATGGGATGAAGGCAAAGGACCTAGCGGAGGCTCCTGGAGGCTCGAACCGGGCCTGAGGGAGCCCAACCTAGGGACACAGACCACGGTGCGTTTTAGATGGACTGGAGGAGGCCTGGAGACACCAAGGAAACTGGCTGGAGGTGGGTGCTGAGGCCTGAGACAGGCATGCAGCGGTTCTGCAGAGTGGTGACCAGGTTCTGCTTGGATGCAGACCTGGGCAGAGCAATCTGTAGTGTCAGTTTCCTGTCACATGCTTACTGTCAGGTATTCCCAGGTTTCTGATAAACCTTTGCCCCTGGGCTTCCCAGGCAGAAGAATTATCTCAGGCAACAGACTCCTGGGTGGTGGCTTCAATAGCTGGGAAGCTCTAGTGTTGTAAAGGCATCTGACTCCTGTTGAAATAGAATCACAAGGGAGAATTTCTTGCCCTTAGCACTTTTCATATTTAAAAAAAATGCACAACTATTTTATGTTTGAGAAGATAGTACATTTTTGGCTAGAAAAAAATATTTTTCTAAACTGGTTATGGTGGTATATATCTATAATCCCAGCACAAGTTCAAACCCAGCCTAAGAAGCTTAGTGAGACCCTATTTCAAAATAAAAAGTAAAAAAGAGCTGGGGAGGTATCTCAGTGTGAAGGCCCTGGGGTTCAGTACCCAGTAGAGCAAGAAAAATAAACAACAATAAAATCCAAGGTACAAAGCCTATTTAGTTGACAGCACCTCCAGACACTACCTTTTGCATTCTGTTTGCTCTTTGAGTCATAATTTTTATCTGATAGAGACAGCAGGAAAATAAATAAAACATTTCTGGAACTTTTAGCCTTGGACAAGGCCATTGTGCTCTGGTTTCAGATGCCAGAGTAATGTAGCAGGCATCCTCACTGTTCTGTTTCATTTCTGGGTTTTCACTAGTGTTTTAGTCATCTTTCTGTTGCTGTGACAGCTTACCTGAGGCAGATCGATATAAAGCAGGAAGGGTTTTCAGGTTTCAGAGGTTCCAGTCCATGGCCACTTGGCTCCATGTTTTGGGCATGAGATGGAGCAGAGCTGGTCATCTGTGGGATGCAGGAAAGCAGAGGAGAGGCAAGGGACTGTCCTTGAAGGGTGCAGGCTTAACAATGTGTGTGCTCCTTTAACGCCAAGAGTACAGCTTCTTGGGAGAGACAGATGGGAGGTGGGAAGACCCCAACAGATGCAAACAGCCCTATGAGTCCCTTTATCCTTGCACATTCTGGCCTTGAACAAAGTGTGAGGGCAGCAGGTGCTCCCAGACCAGTGTCCCACCCCATGCTCTCACTTTCAGCCTGTTTCTGGGCACACAGGTGGCACAGGGGCCCAGGGGTGCAGGTAAGACAGCCACGTAGACCAAGGGCTCCCCTGAGGTCTCTTCCAACATGGAGCTCTGCACCATGAAAGGAGTTCGGGGAAGGAAAAGAACAACCACAGTGCTAGATCACATGCCTCATGCTATGAGGTCAGCTGTATTTTCCTAGTTTTACAAATGGGACAGACCCAGCATCCCTCACTGATAAGTGGTGAAGCTGGAATTTGAACCACTCAAAGAGGAAGGCAGGTGGGCAACGCCTTATTATAAACTCTAAGATGTGCTGGCCTGACTTGGGGAATGGGAGAGCATCCTCCCACTGGACTCTGATCACCTGCGCTAGCTTCTGGACAGGAGGTTGCACTAGCTGAGCAGTCAGTGTGCAGGGCTTTGTCACCACTGAGGGACGCCTTGCAGGCTGGGGGAGGCTGTGCTCACAGCACCTCAGGCTCAGGATGGAGCCTTCTGGGGTGGGGTCCTTGCATCTGCCCAGTTTTGTCTTCAACTCTCTTTTTTCTACCCCTACAAGGTGTTGGGTGGTTTGCAAGAGTGAGGGGATGCTGAAGCTCCTCACTGACCCCTTACTACCCACATCGCCATAGCTTCTGCAGTTCGAGGTGTGACAACAAAACTAGCATGAATTTCTGCTTCCTTCTTCACAAGTTCATAGACTGAAGATATGTTCTGACTTTAGAGCTCAGCAATCTCAGTGTATGCTTTTTTTCTTTCCTTATTAAGTCAAGAAATTTCACCTTTTCACTTAAAGGAAGCACTTTATATCTTCTCTTTGGCATGTCCAGGTGCCACATCAACTCTTGCATTGTTAGGTGAAATGAGGGCTTCTTGAGCACGATCCCTGGACTACACAAATATTGGTCTGATAACCAAGTGACTAATAAATGGGCGGTGTGACTAATAGGACACTGAGAGGCAGTGTCTTGAGAGGACAGAACAGGACACCCTAATTGGTGCTCAGGGTACTCAGAATTTAAAACTCGTAAGCTGTTTTTTTCTGAAATTTTCAGATATCTTCATCCAAACTGCTATCTCTGAATGACCTCAGGGAAGGCCCAAATGGCTGTTCCTTTAGCACTGATCAAATGGTGGAGGCAGTAGGTCCCTAGAATGCACTTTCTAGTGGCAAACCAGGCAGAGACCATCAGCTCCCTGGACAGACTTTTCCTTCCACCAACAAAAGGGTTTAATGGTGCCCTCTACCTACCCCTCCTCCTTGAAGGTAGATACTTGCCTTGAGTCCTCCCTGGCGGGAGACCAACCGGAAGTGCGAGCCTTGTGGCTCTGGCTGTGGCTGCGCAGTCATCCAGCACATTTGTGTGCACAGCATTGTGCTGGTGTTGCTGGGGGAAGCAGAGGCAGAAGCACCCAGGAGAGAAGGGGTGGTGACTTGAGAGGCCCCACCCCATGGCCCCAGATACTTCTGAGCCCTCCTGCCACGTGCCAGGCAGCAAGCAGTCCTTGTGAGTGGAGTGGCCAGGGTAGAGTTCTTGTGGGTAGGTAGACCCTAGACCCACCTGGCTAGTGAGTTCATGTGACCTCAGTAGAGTCCCCTGCTCCACAGAAGCCACCAGCCACCCTGCCAGGGAGGCTGCACTGTGCTATTCCTGAACCCATCCCAGGTCAAGCACCTTTTATGGAGAGACCCTAGGAGAGGTGAGGTCTAAAAGGATAGTATCCCTGGCTCAGAAGAGCAGTTTTCCAAATCACTTGCCCTGAGGAATGCAAATGGCCTGGCAGGGCACAGAGTGTGTAGGGCCCCTGTGGGTCTGTGTTTGAACCCTGCCTCCTACTCACTGTCTGACCTTGGGCAGTGACTCAGCTTTAGTTTTGTCACTTGTGCAATGCAGACGTTTGGGGAGGGAGTCCTGCCACCTGGGTCCAGGCTCAGGAGGAAGACCAGGGTTTTGGGGGTCTTAGGCTCTGGTGGTCCATTTTTCCCCGGGAGGCTTCAGCCTGCAGAATGGTGCTTGATGTCTGGGCTCTGTCTGGACTGCAGCCTGCAGTCTTTGAGTGGGCTGGGGCTTCTTTGGTGCCCTCATGGGATCAGAGAGCTGGTAAAATTCAGCCCAGTCACCCAGGAGCTGCAGGGTCATCTCCCATTTCTGGTGGAGTCACAGGGCCGTGGGTCCAGGGCCTTATGGTCACCCCTCCTCACAGACCATCACCAGAGGGCAACTTGGGTCTGAGCTGTGTGTGTGGACAGACTCAGCCCTCTCTAGAGTCTCAACCCTCTTGCACCAGATGCAAGTCTAACCTTGCCCCTCCTGCCTGGCAGCACACTCAGGGTCCAACCTGGCTGAATGTTGTGTGAGCAGGGCCCTGTGAATAGCACAGGTGCTGCTTTGATTGGTTGGATAAGCAGTCCCCCGCCCTCTGCTCAGCATCCTTGCCCACTGCTGTAATTGGCTGGATACCTAGCCCCCAAGCCCCAGCGTCCTTTCCCTTCTCCAGCCTGGGAGCTGGGGTGAAGGTTCTGCTGGGAGTGGGTGCCAGGTGTTGAGGTGGGGCAGGACAGGGAATGCATTCTTTGTTTCACAATTGTGCTGTGATCTGGGGCAAGACCCTTGCCTACTCTGCTTCTTGCCTTACCTAAGTGAAAAGGAAAGTCAGGGTTCATGAATCGTGGCTCCCCAGGTATCTGCGGTTATCCTGCTGTTCTGCTAGTCTGGAACACTTTTCCTGTGGGCACTGAACACCTGCTGTTAAACAAAGGACTAACCCTAGGGACAGATTAAAGGCTGAGTAGGTGTTATCTGAGCCTTGTGGCTCCAAGGAAAGGTCCTTGAGCAAAGTGCTGATACAGTATTCTTGTTATTTCAATTGCAGAGCAAGAGTTTGAGCTTTTGAATTTCTCTGTGAATGTTACTTTGCCCTCCACTTCAGCTACATAGTGTCTGCCCTTCCCTGAGAAGGGTTTGCTCCAAGACACACCTCCCACCACACTGTGGGCGCCTTAAACCAGGGGCGGTCCCTGGCCTGATACATACATTTCTTTCTTAGACATACTTGTGATGAAATTTAGTTTATCAATTACACATAATGAGACAATCACAGTAATAATATGGTTGAGCATTTGTGACACCACACTGTGATAAGGTTGCTAGCTTTGCAACTCTTGTGCTTTGGTGTCACATTACAATTACAGACTGTCAACAAGTTGGGTCTGTGAGTCCCCTGAGGCTGAAATATCCTACATTTTAAAAATAAGTTTGCACCGGGCGTGGTGGTGCACGCCTTTAATTCCAGCACTCGGGAGGCTGAGGTAGGAGGAGCATTGTGAGTTCGAGGCCGGCTTGGGCTACAATGCAAGTCCAAGGCCGGCCTGAGCTACATAGTGCGACCCTGCCTCAAAAAAAAACTAGGGCCTGGAGTTCGGCTCAGTGGCTTAAGCACCTGCCCTGCAGGTGCGAGGTTGTGAGTTTGATCCCTGGTGCCGAGAAAAAAAAAAAGTTTGCAGGTTCGCTGTCATCTTGGAAAAATGTTTTCAGGACATATCAGTAAAAGAGATGTGAAAAGGTTTATTAGAGATAGAGATATAGGACACACTCAAGAGCAGAGTGTGAGTGCTCAAAGAAACGAGAACACCTTACAAGCTGGAGTAGGCCTAGGACGTGTATTCTCAGTCAGGCTACAGTGCAAGCCATCTATATGGCTTTGAAGTCAAGATATGCTATCCCCAGTGCAGCGTTTCCTGGGCTGGAGGGAAGGTCAGTTTACAGGTGAAAAGAACAGCCCTGATTTCCTAATTTATGCTATAGTATATTGGTATATAAGGGCCTTTAGGAATTTTTCTTTTTGAGTTAATTTCCTGAAAGGGAAAAGGCTTGTCTTTTTTTTTTTTTTTTTTTTAAGGCTTGCCTTAAAGCCATAGTTTTTCTTTTTCCTCTTTTTTTTGGTACCAAGAATCAAACTCAGGACCTTGCACTTGCCAGGCAGGCACTTATGCCACTGACCTATATCTCTGGCCTTGTAGTTTTTCTTAAATGTACAATTTTAAAATCTTGATTTCCTCGTCTCCTTTTTACCTTTTTATTTCTTCTGTCCTACCTCAGGACCATCTGAACACAAACCTTTAATGCCTTGACAGTGGCTCTGGAGCTGAGGAAGCAGCAGGAAGCATTTACAGTGTGGGTGGACAGCATCAAGGGATGGTCCACATCTTAGGTAGTATGGAGCAGGACAACAGGAAAGTTGGTCAGGCTACCCAGAATGACACAGAACTTAAAATTTATGAATTACTTATTTGTGTTTTTTTTTTTTTCCTTTGTTTTTTGAGACAAGGTCTTGCTCTGTAGTTCAGGCTGACTACATAGGCTCTGAACTGACTTCATAGCCTAGGCCGGCCTTGAATTCATGGCAATCCTCCCGTCTCAGCCTTCTGAGTGCTGAGATTACAGGCTTGTACTGCCATGCCTAGCTTGAATTATGGATTTTTGAAAACTGACAGTTGACTATTGATAACCAGCTCGCACATCAGGGGACTACTGTACTGCCCTCGGCAGTGCTGGATGGGCCATGCGAATATCCTTTCTAGACTCCCTTGGTCCAAATGGGCCCTGGTGTGGATCAATAGCCATGATGTCTCTGGGGTCAGGTTCAGTTTGCTGTTTGAAGTCCAGAGAAATAACCGCATTGCACACATCAGATCAGCTGAGTCATCAGGCCAGGGCATTATAAAAGGTAAGTGGTAGATGGGCCATGCCTGCAGCTGCTGCCTTTCCCACGGACTCCACACCTGAGCTTCTGGCTGAGGTGATCAAAGGGGAGAACACCAAGCTGTCCTGTACGGGTCAGGGAAGTGAAGTCATTCTGCACAGAAAAGGAAAGTGGAGCTGTGGTCTCCCAGAGGGCCTGTGGCCTCTTGCTGCTGAAACTAAGTGAGAAGGGCAGATTGGACTTTCAGGTGAAAGGTTGGTCACTCTATGCTTCTGTCTGCCTAAATAGCATTATGAAAATTGGTCTTATTTCTGGTGCCTATGCAGTTGGCACAGGTATTGGCGGAGAGCCTCTCTGTCCTGTGCATGAAGCTGGGTTCTGGGAGTTGGCACAGTGATCAGGTTGAATGTAGTTCCTACCTTCCCCACTGAGGTCAATTATAGTACCATCAGTGTACCACGTGTGAACTTCAAGAGTGCCACCACCACCACGGAGTAGCCGGGATGTTCAAGGCTGTGTTTGCAGGGAATACTTTCTAGGAAGTCTGCTGTGATGGATTCTGAGAAGTCCTTGTGGCTTTGAGAGTAGGCTTGTGTTGCCAGTCTTGAAAGCTGTCCTGGTACTCCAATGTGGGGTGACCTGGACTCTGGGCAGGGATCACTGGAAAAAGGCTGAGCCTGAGTCCACAAGGACTTGCTTCTGTGTCTTGTGTGAGAGAGAGGAGGTGATGAGGGGCCTCTCCCAGTGTTATGGCTATGAGTAGCTGTCCCCACAAAGCCTCATACAGTCATAGGTGGGGCTTTTTCAGAGATGGCTAATTCTAGAGTGTGTGACTGATTCATGGTACAATGCTAGGATTAAGGGTGTTAGGATCAAGGGTGGGTGATTACTGAATCAGTCTACTGATTGATTTGGCACCATCCTAATCCCAGTAGCCTGGATACAGTATAAGGGACAGAAAGAGGCTTGTCCCTTGCTTGCTTTGCTACCTTCTTTCTGCCTTGGACTGTTTCTGTGCTGTGATGCCTGTCTGCCATGTGCCACCCTACCTTGGAGCCAGCTGTGATCTGCAGTCTCTACAAACTGAACTAAATAAACCTTTCCTCCTTTAACTTTTGAGTGTTGGGTACTCTTTCTCAGCAATAAGAAAAGTAACTAAGATGGCCAGCAATAGTAGTTTTCCAGATATCCCCCCACTGTACTGAAAGGCTTGTGTGCATGTTGATGTCCTCCTGGACCTTAGGTGCCTCCATTTCTGGTCCTTTGTGGATCCTTATTTCCCAGGAACAGCCCCCAGTGCCCAGTTCTTATTTTAATGGGCAGGTGTGGCAGCGTCAAGCCCAGGGCTCTGCACATCCCAGCAGGATCCTGAGCATCCATCCCACCTGAATGTGGGCTGACAGTGATATCTTAGCAGGGACCTCCTCAGGCTTTGGGTCCCCATTGTGGTCAGGTTGGTGTTGGGGCCCTCGTGGCCAATTCTGTGATCCTTGCTTCCAGCGAGGTCCTGATCTGCACTGGGAAAGCTGCCTTGGGAAAGCTGCCTTGGGGAAGCTCCTTTTCCTCATGCAAAGTCTCTAAACTTGAACATGATGGGGGGACTTCCCTGAGAAGATAGAGGGGAGCCAGACCAGAATGCTAGGTATTGATCTTCAGGGATCACATTCTTCTTTCTTCCCTGAGAAAAAAGGCACAGAACCAGAGACATGAGAATTTAAGCACAGCTGAGTTTCCAGCAAATGCAGTAAACAATTTGGTTGCAACACAGATTGATTAGTCACTTCTTGGGGTTCAGTAGGGCAAAGAGCAGGAGAGGAGAGGCAGCGACAGGAGATGGATTTGTCTCAGAGGTAGTGAACTTGTCCTCCAAATCTCTGTGATTGTGGTTGCACATAATTATAGTTTGTAACAGGTGAATTGTGTATGACTTATATTTTAATAAAGCTGTTAAAGGTACACAGCTAAGATATGCAGCCAGCGTTAGGCTTCCTAATAGCTGAGTTTAATGTCCCAGCATGAAAACACCTTACCCTGTGTGCATGTGTTCTGCAGACCCCTTTCCCAGATGGCAGCCTCCTACACCCCATCCCTCCCCCTGCCTCTCTGGGATAAGCTGGTTCTGGCCCATGGGTATGGAAAGGAGCCACCCCCCAACCCCATCTTCTGGAGCGGAAGGTCTGAGTGTAGCCCAGCACCATCCCTGTCCCTGCCCAGTGTGGTAGCAGTTTGTATGGGGGCCACAGGTGGTTTTATCTGTTGTTTTGTTGTGCCATAGCAAACTGTGGGCATATGAGCAAGAGAAATTTTTTTCCCCGAGACAGGGTCTTCTATGCAGTTCAGGCTGGCCTTGTACTCACTATGTAGCCCAGGTTGGCCTCAAACTTGTGGTGATCCTCCTGCCTCAGCCTCCTGAGTGCTGGGATCACAGCCTCCTGAGTGCTCCTGCCTCAGCCTCCTGAGTGCACCACCATGAGGAAGGTTTTTAATGACAAAAGCAAAGAGGATTACATCAGTTATTTTTAAATGGTAATCCTTGGCCCAGGTGATTCATGACCAGACTGGTGCCAGTTGAAGTTTGAATGGAGTTGCGGGGCAGAAATCCTTGTAGATAGGCTTTGTCCTGGCAGAATTTTGTGATAGCTGTTATGAGGTAATCATGTGGAAGAATCCTGTTTCGTAATCGCCCAGCTTTTTTTTTTTGGCAAGGTTGACACAAATGACTCCATTTTTTTTTTTTTTTTTTTTTTGGCACCAGGGATTGAACTTACAACCTCGCACCTGCCAGGGCAGGCACTTAAGCCACTGAGCCAAACTCCCGGCCCTGGTTTTTTGGGGCAGGGTCGCACTGTGTAGCTCAGGCCGGCCTTGCACTCACATTGTAGCCCAACCTGGCCTCGAACTCACAACACTCCTCCTACCTCAGCCTCCTGAGTGCTGGGATTAAAGGCATGCGCCACCATGCCCGGCTAGACTCCTTTTTTTATTCTGGCTTCTTTCTCTCTTTCTTTTCCTTCCTTCCTTCCTTCCTTCCTTCCTTCCTTCCTTCCTTCCTTCCTTTCTTTTTTCCTTTTGAGACAGGGTCTCACTGTGTAGCTAGCTTTAAACTCTCTGTAGTCCAAGCTGGCCTCAAATTCACAGCACTCAAGGCAATCCTCCTGCCTCAGCCTCCCCAGTGCTGGGATTGCAGACATGCACCACCAGTCCTGTCTTTCTTCTCCCCTCCTCTCCCCTCCCCTCCTATCTCCTGTCTTGTTTTCTTGAGACACAGTTTCACTATGCAGTTCAAGTTGGCCTTGAGCTCACTTTGTCAAAGGGTCTTTTTTTTTTTTTTTTTTTTTTTTTTTTTTTTTTTGGTACTGGGAATCAAACTCAGGACCTTTTGCTTGCCAGGCAGGTGCTTATGCTGCTGTGCTATATCCCTGGCTCTTGAACTCATTTTGTAGCCCAGGCTGGCCTCAGATTTACAGTAATCCTCCTGCCTCAGCCTTCTGGGTGTGCGCCACCACACTTTCTTTGGATAAATATACTGGGTAGGACAAGCACTGATGAGGAGCCTGTGTCTCCACCCAGCTAGGGCATCAATTCCTGGGTGGGTCGACTCTCGCTGATGGCTTCTCCTTCATCCCACAGGAGTCATGTGGCTGGAAATTCTCCTCACTTCCTTGCTGGGCTTCCTCATCTACTGGTTTGTCTCCCGGGACAAGGAGGAGACTTTGCCACTTGAAGATGGTTGGTGGGGCCCAGGGGCGAAGCCCACAGCCAGGGAGGATGAGAGCATCCGCCCTTTCAAGGTGGAAACCTCAGAAGAGGAGATCAATGTAAGGTGCCTCCCCATCAAGGCTGCGGTCAGTGGGACAGAGCTGGGGGAATGGCCCTTCTCGGAGTTCCCTCTGTTCCCTACCCTTTCTACTCCTTTCCCCTCCCGAGGCCCAGTGTAGCCAGCTGGCAAGGTTGTGAGGTGCCCAGCTGCAGTTATTGGAGGTCTCAGAGAGCAGCTGTCTGTACTTCTGGCCTCTAAGAGCTTGCAAAGCTAGTCAGGTGATAGGCAGTGGCTGCCTGAGCCAGGGTGGTGGTTCCAGGCCATGTGCAGCAGTGACAGGCAGGGCAGGCCTGCTTGGCAGCCGCTGTGTATCAGTACTTTGGCTTTGTCTAGGCCGTAGCAGTCCTGTTTCTTTCTCAGCAGTGAAAGGCAAGCTCAGAGAGGTGAAGTAGTTTGTTCTAGGGATCAGGCTGACACATAGGAGGATTTGAACTCGGGTCCAACTCCTGGCTACTGCAGTCAGGAAGGGAGACAGGGAAATCTTGAGTGCCTGAGATCCCCTGAAGGGTGAGGCTGGAGCAGGGTGGGCAGGACTGGTACTGCCCTGTTCATTTCTTACACTATACTCCTTGAGCACCTACCGTGTGCTGGAAGAAAACAAGGACCTCTCTTCCAATAATAGCTCATTGTCCAGTAGGTGAGACAGAATGGTGAACAAGATGAATGTTTAGAAGATGAGTGGTGAAATGTAAAATGTGATGGTAAAAGTCCATGAGAGTTCTGAGGAAGAGATTTAAAAACAGGAGCTGCATCAAGCGCATGGCAAACAAGCCCTGCTCCCCCTTTTCTTTTTTTTTTTTTTTTTTTTTTTTAGGTGGCACTGGGGATCAAACTCACAACCTCGTGCCTGCCACGTAGGTGCTTAAGCCCCTGAGCCAAACTCCCAGCCCTGGTTTTTTGAGACAGGGCCACACTATGTAGCTCAGGCTGGCCTTGCACTCGAGTTGTAGCCCAAGCCGGCCTTGAACTCACAACACTCCTCCTACCTCAGCCTCCTGAGTGCTGTGATGAAAGGCGTGCACCACCACACCTGGCTCCTGCTCCCCATTGTTATGGGTGGTGGCTGAGCACTGAGGATTATTCAGACTCTCAAGTCTCAGATTTCCAGAATGCTTGGGGGTGGTGAAGCACTTTGGTCTCAACCCCAGCACTAAAAAGAAAAATAGAAAGAAAAGAAAAATGAATAATGGAAAGTGAATGTGACATGGCCAGTTGTGTTGGTGCACATCTGTGATCCCAAGTACTTAGGAAGGTTAAGGCAGGAAGATCACAAGTTCAAGACAAAACACATCTATGTTGGGAGTTGCTGGTGATGTGGGAGCTTTGCTTTGCCACTGTCATACACAGCATCTGCAGGCTTCATTCTGTCATGAAACCCACTTCTCCTGTGCTCTGCCTGCTCTCTCTCCTCGGGCCCTGGTCTCACTGCAGGACTTACACCAGAGGATCGATAGGTTCCGCCCAACCCCACCTTTGGAGGGCAGCCAATTCCACTATGGTTTCAAC
The DNA here is from genome assembly GCA_004363535.1 of Dasyprocta punctata. Taxonomy (NCBI): domain Eukaryota; kingdom Metazoa; phylum Chordata; class Mammalia; order Rodentia; family Dasyproctidae; genus Dasyprocta; species Dasyprocta punctata. The sequence continues at coordinate 88,146 of RJWM01004743.1, forward strand.
TCCAAGTACCTGAAGAAGATCTTGTCCTACTGGCGGAATGAATTTGACTGGAGGAAGCAGGTGGAGATCCTCAACAAGTACCCTCACTTTAAGACGAAGATCGAAGGTGTGTTTCCTGAACCCGTCGGGGCCTTCTGCATGAGGGGGCTGCTGCAGGTGCCTGGGGTGCAGCTGGGAGTTGCTAGAATGCAAAGACAATGCTCTCAGTCTTTAGAGATACTGTTGGACATAAATTTTCTGGTGTCGTAAACAGGACAAAAGTAATCAGACTTTTGAAAAGTTTCTCATCAAGGCAAACTTTACTTCTACAGGGGGTGTGTGACTTACGCTGAACAAAGCCAGCCAGCACACACACAAGTAGTCTGCTGGGTTTTTGTTTCCTGACACACTAGCTGTGCCCTTTGGGTGGGGGCCTAGCCTTACAGTCTAACCTGTTTGACTAGTTCTTAAGGTGGCAAGTGACTGGCAGAACAGATCCTGTGACTCAGAAATCTCTTTGCTACACACAAAGATTTATAACAGGTAGATTGGTGTGTGGCTCTTTGTCTCAAAATGTCTTTCTAAAGAATGGTGAAACAAGTACATGTACATTTTACAAAAACACAATTTTATAAAAATCGAGATTTGTATAAATGGAGTTGTCTTAAATAGCCCCTTTGACTGAAAAGACTACCCAGGAGAATACAGAAATAATTTAAAAGCCTGAGATGTATTTGTGGGTTTTTTTTTGTGGAGTTGGGTTTTTGTTTTTGAGACAGTCTCATTGTATAGTTCAAGCTGGCTTTGAGCTCACTGTGTACCCAGGGCTGCTCTCAAGCCCACGGCAATCTTCTGCCTCAGCCTCTGAATACTGGCATTACAAGTGTACACCACTACATCCAACTTCAAAAGCCAGAGAGATGCAGGCTTTATCCAATGAGGTGGCGGTGCTTTACAGGAAGGATGGAGGGAGACTTGGCCTTTAGCCTTTTCAAAGTCTTGAGTCCAGGATGTCACTGTACAAAGGTGCTCAGCTGGCCAGTCCTATAAAAATGTACTGTCTGCAGCTCCAGACCACGTGTCCCAGCTGACCCTTGGTGTCTCATAGACTCACTGGGGCAATGAGTATCTTGAGTTTTTCTTGGGAAGGTGACAGCATCATTTGGGATGAGCTAATACTTGCCAAGATGGGAAAGCATTTTCTAACTGCAGAAAGACTTAGAATCAAAGTTGAAAATATTTAAGAAAATCAGACCCATACCTTTCACTTTTACAATCATATAATTGTGGTAAAATATATCTAAAATTTACCGTTGTGACCATTTTAAAGTGTATAGTTCAGTGGCAATAAGTAGACAGATGGTTCATTTTCATGAAACCATTACTCCCAACCATCTCCTAAACTTTCTTGTCATCCAAAATGGAAACTCAATGCCATGGACAATCACTCCGTGGTCCCCTCGTCCCACCCTTAACAACCATTCTTTTTGTTTCTGGGAATTTCACAACTCCTAAGTACCCCATCAGTGGACTCACAGTGTTTGTCCTTTATATCTGACTAACTTCCCTTAATGTGCTGTCCTCAGTCTTCATCTGTGTTGTAGCATGTCTGCTTTTTCTTAAACCCAAGACGTTGCCTGACCTGGCAACTTTCCATCATCTCTTATACATCTAACCCCTTCTCTGTCCTCTCCTCCTGTGTTTTAGGCATTCTCTCTATATTCTGGATATTTAATCCCTTTTCAGGCATGATATTTAGAGGTATTTTCTCCCATTCATTGGTTGACACAGTATTTGTTTCTTCATGCCTATTTGGAGTTTAATCTCTGCGTCTTCTCTTTTATCCATGCAAACCTTCCTCCAGTTTGTGGAGGTACACAGCATGCCCAGTGGTCCTAGTGCTGTCCGTGGCTGCTCCTCTGTCTCCAAGGCTTGAATGTGATGGGCAGTGATGTGACAGGAAGTAGAAGTGCTGGCCCAGAGACCTGTCAGCAAGTGCCACTGTCCTCTGATAGGGAAGGCTGGGCCAGAGCGGGAACACAGAGGGACTTGGGCAGTGGTGGCAAACCTGTGGCACCATGCCACCTTGGGCTGTCATTGAAAGCTTTAAAAGGTTCACCATCATTGGGTAGAGAGAAATGGAGCCTGCTGGAGCAGGACAGGAGCACACACAAGTTCTGGAATGATTCTTCTGCCTGCTTGCCTCCCTTGCTCTCTCCCTTCCTCCTTCCCTTCCTTCCTTTTTTCTTCCTCCGCTCTCTTAAGAGGGGTCCTGCCTTCTTACCCTTCTGGTCCTAGGTGTTCCACTGGGGATAACAGAGGGAGAACAGGCTCCTGCTTCCAGGCCCGCGATCACTTTGCACATACACGTCTTCCTTGCAGTGGTCCAGGTGGGAGGGAAGAGCAATGGTGAGGGCTGTTTCCTTCCTGGAGGTCACAAGCCTTACCCACTGGACTACTGTGTAAGGCCCTGAGTTCCATCCCCAGCACTAAAAAGAGAATGATATTATAAATTTTATAATGTAAATATTTAAAAATTTTAGAGGGAATATAGTGAAGAGCAAGTCTCCCTCTCATCCCTGCTCCTGCTCAGAGACAGCTTCTGCATTCCTTATGAATGTGTCCAGTCAGAGCCCATGTCTACACAAGCAAGTGCATGTGTTTTTTCCCCTAAATTTAAATTCAATAATGTGGCAGAATTTGAATTAAAAATAAGCACATCATGCAGTATATTCCAAAAGAGATAAGATTACCAGCCAAAATAAACTTAGCATAAGAGTAAATTTAGCAACATAGAAGGACATTCAGGATATGTTGTAAAATGGGAAAAAAAATCATGTTCTAAAATAAAACAAACACAGAGCTCTATTTTTATTAAAAGAAAGTTATGTTTTCTACTTTGAAAAAAAAATTAAAGCTAGAAGGAGCCTGAGGAGACATGACAGATAAATATACCGTGGTGTCCTGGATGGGTTCCTGGATAGAAAAGTACCCTGGCTAAAACTAAGGAAATCTGAATAATATTGTATTGAATCTACAGACCAAGATCATCAGCCTTAAAAAAAAAAAAGGAGGAAATCCTGTAAAATGTTACAGCATGGGTAACCTTGAGGATGTTAATCTAAGTGAAATAAGCCAGTTGCAGAAGGACGAATACTTGTGATTCTCGTATGTGCAGGATCTATAGTAATAGCTCAGAGGAGCAGGGTAGTGTGGAGGGATTTCCAGGTGCCAGGGTGGAGGATGGGGAGAGCGATCAGTGTGCCTGGAGTCCATTTGCACTGCACAGGTCGTAGCCAGTGGTGCACGCAGACTCCTGTGTTGGGGCTGTGGCGTGCTCTGGCAGCCTCACGAAGCGCAGCCGCAGGGCCACCCTGAAGGACCAGCTGTTTGCTGGGGGACAAGGCAGTGATGTCTTCAGGGCATGGCAGGCAGGAGGCCCAGAGGAGCGAGGGGAGCAGAAAGCACAGGCTGAGCATGCAACTGAAAGGTGCCAAACTCTTAATTTCCCCGCCATTCCCTCCCCTTAAATACATTTTAAACGTAAGAAATTTTCAATTTAAGATGGGTTTATCATATAAGTTGAGGAGCATCCACATAAAATATGCAAACATATAACTGTGACAAAACTGGATCATACAATGGATCTGACTTGGTAATTTGCTTTTACCACATAGCAATAAACTATTTTCTGTGTTAAATATACATCTACACTATTACTTCCAGTGACTGCATTGTGTTCAGTATAGTTACTGTTAAACTATAATCTAACTGATTAACCCTCTATTGCTGGATCTCCAGGCCTCTCTCTCTCCCCACCCAACTTTTAAATTATGCAGCTCTGCAGGTGAGGGTGGGGTGACCACATCACATACCATGGGAACGCTCAGGAGACTGAAGCCAGGATGATCACTGCAAGGCCAAGGTCAGCCTGGACTACATAGTAAGACACTGTCTCAAAAATACCAGAGAAAAAAATAAATAAAAATATGCAGTTGTACTGTGAGCCAGGCACTCTGTTGGCCCAGGAGCCCATCCATGTGGGCACAGGCTGGTTGTGATTCCTTGTATGTGTGTAGGGGGTGTCTTGATGTCTAAGGACATGGCATGGTGGGAATTCAGTGTGAGCTGAGGTGACCGTGGCCAGTCCCATGGGGCACTGAGTTCAGCAGCATCCAGTGCCTGTGCCACCCTGACTGTATTTTGTCCCCAGGGCTGGATATCCATTTTGTCCACGTAAAACCCCCACAGCTGCCCTCAGGCTATACCCCAAAGCCCTTGCTGATGGTACATGGCTGGCCCGGCTCCTTCTTCGAGTTTTATAAGATCATCCCGCTCCTGACGGACCCCAAGAGCCACGGCTTAAGTGATGAACATGTGTTTGAAGTCATCTGCCCCTCCATCCCTGGCTATGGCTTCTCGGAGGCATCCAGCAAGAAGGGTAAGGGGTTGCCAGAGGCTCAGAACATTCTGTCCTGCCAACCATGGTCCAGGCTTCCCACCTGGCTCTCGGGGAGGATGAGACAGGAGGCAGCTGAGAGGCATTCTTGTGCTAAAGGGCCAGCTTGCCTGGGATCTGGCCTGAGGCCTTTCTAGGCCAGCAAGGCTACTGGAGGCTTGGCAGAGCAGTACTGTCTGCTCACTGCCTGATCTGAAGCAGGTGCTTATCACATAGTGTCATGCTAGGTCTCTTTTGCCTGTGGGGAGCTGACCTCACCACCAATGGAGGCATTGAGTCTGAGGAGTTCATGGGGCATCCCATGCTCTGTGAGTGACTTCCCTGTGACTCCATTTTTCTCTTCTTCACAATAAGGCCTGAATACAGTGGCCACCGCTAGGATCTTTTACAAGCTGATGCTGCGGCTGGGCTTCCAAGAGTTCTACATTCAGGGAGGAGACTGGGGGTCCCTGGTCTGCACCAACATGGCCCAGCTGGTGCCCAGGTGAGGTCCCATCAGGAACACCAAGAGGATATGGTGCTGGGCACAGCTGCTTGCAACAGCCTGCCAGGCAGCAGTTGACCTGGCCCCATGTACCAAGGGCCACCCAGGTGGGGAAAGCAGGGAGGCTGTCCCCACTGGGCTCTGCCCTCACCTGTGTCTGACCACCTCCCTCAGTGCAAGCCAAACCTCACCTGCTGCTCTCTTCCCTCAGCCACGTGAAAGGCCTGCATCTGAACATGGCATTTGTTGTAAGAAGTACCTATGCCCTGAGCCTTCTCCTGGGGCAGCGTTTTGGGAGGCTTCTTGGCTATACTGAGAAAGATATCGAGCTGCTCTACCCTTTCAAGGAAAAGGTTTTCTACAGCATCATGAGGGAGAGTGGCTACATGCACATCCAGGCCACCAAGCCGGACACTGTAGGTGAGCACCCAGGGATGGGGGACTTCATGGTCTCCAGCACACTGTTCACAGGTAAAAATCCCTGTAAGAAACTCAGAGAGCTTTTAACAATTAATGGCATTCCCCTGGAGAAGCGAGTTTGCATATGGCCATCCAGTTCCAGGATAATCCAGTTGTTTTGCTGATACAGGATTTGCAGTGGCTTTGATTCCTGACCCCTCTCCCCTACTCCCAGCCTGTTTTATGCCGAGCACTAAGCAGAAGAGGGAAGGAGGAGGCAGGGGGCAAAGAAAACTGGCTCTGTGCAGCTTGTGGAGATGGGGCAAAGGGAGTGTATAGCCAGGGACTGCAGGACTTCCCTACAACAGTGAAGAGGCCCAGCAACTACTGCCACAAGGATCCTGTTGAAACCCAATTTTTATTATTTATTTAAAACTTTTTTCCAATTTTTAAAAAAGCTAAAAATCACAATTCTTATGCATATATAAAGTGAATACACATCCAAGATCTTATTGAACTCATTAACTCATAAAGTAATTGGTAAAATGTTACAAACCAATAAGTATTCAGAAGCAAGTAAGAAAACAATTCAATTTGCTAATGGAGGCAGAACCCATCCACATCCATGGAGAAATACATATCCACTGGATAAAACTCAGTTGCTCTTTCACGAACAGGAATCATTTGTATCACTCCCAGTGTTCTATAACTGACAGAGCTGTAAAGATAAGGGAAGACAGGGAGCTAGAGGAACAGATGACCCCAGAATTACCCACTGGCTCAGCTCTGGGTCCTACTGACCAGTTCCTGAAGTCATTCTGCTCATGCTAAAACCTTTCCTAGTTTTCATGGCAACCCCAGAGTCTCTCACATGAGGCAGCTCATGAGCACAATAGCACTTTATGAAACAGTTTTTGCTGCAGTTATAAATATATTCATTATAAAACATTTTAAAATACAAGAAGCATAAAGCAGAGGAGACAGTCACCTGTAAATTCTTATTCCTCCCTGAAAAAACAAAAACCTCATCCCCCAACAAAGAGAAAAAATGACCCTCCTTTTTATAACCAGCACTGGGGGCTGGGCTGAGTTGTGACTCAGTAGTAAAGTACTTTACATGCATGAGGCTCTGGGTTTAATTTCCATAACTGCTAAATAGATAAAGTAAAAGCCTGATTCCTATATATTTCTTACTTAGATCTCACCAATCTCAGAGTGGTAGATCTTTCAGTCTGAAGGAAGCTAAGCCTATAGTATGTGAGACATCACCAGATCTGGGATTATTCTGGTTCACCTCTGAGGTGGAGGCCAGAGGCTGGAGTGGGGTGTGAGAACCTGAGTCTTGCCGTGCCTTTTCCCACACAGGCTGTGCTCTGAATGACTCTCCAGTTGGACTGGCTGCCTACATCCTGGAGAAGTTTTCCACTTGGACCAATGCAGAATTCCGAGACCTGGAGGACGGTGGCCTGGAGAGGTGAGGCCCCTTGTCCACCCCTCAACCTCCTTTTCATCCTCTTCCCTCGATGCTCTTGGTAGGGCGGCCACCAGTGTCATGGGCTTTCTTATAAACCTTAACCCCATGGCTATCATGGTCATGTATGGGGGTGTGGAGGTACCCATAGGTCTGGTGACCTGCTTCAAGCCTCACAGCATGGATAATGAGGAATAGTAGCAGTACAGGGTACCCAGGCACAGTGCCCCCTGAAGCCTGGGCCTTTCCTCCCAACCCCCTGTTGTGAGGGGCCAATTAGAAGCAGCTACAGGAGGATTGGCAGGCTGCAGCCTCTGCAGTGCATGACTCCAACTCCTTGCCTGACTCAGGCTTTGTCACACCTATAGCCAGGGTCTCTGGAGAGGCTCCTGCAGCATCTGGCTAGCCTAGCCATTCCTGGCATGAGGCTGTGCAGTACTCTGCCTGTTGTGCACTGTTCCTGCCTCAGCCTGGCTTCCCATTGTGCTTCCCAGGAAGTTCTCCCTGGATGACCTGTTAACCAACATCATGCTCTACTGGACAACAGGAACCATAATATCCTCCCAGCGCTACTACAAGGAGAACTTGGGCCAGGGTATAATGGCCCAGAAGCATGAGAGGTGAGCACGGCCAGCAGTGTGGGGCAGCCGGGGCTATAATTTGGACAGAGCTGGGCGATCTGGGAAAGTAGCAAAGGTTGGTGCCACAGGCTGCCTGATTCCTGCCAAGAAAGGGAGGTGCCCAGCAAGGTGGAACTAATGGTGGGCAGGTGGCCAATGGCATTCCCAGTCTGCCTTTTCTGTGTGGCAGCATGTGACCTCAGACTCCTCTGTGGCCCTATGTCCTTCTAGGATGAAAGTCTTCGTGCCCACTGGCTTTGCTGCCTTCCCCTGTGAGTTACTGCATGTCCCTGAGAGGTTGGTGAGGACCAAGTACCCCAAGCTCCTCTCCTACTCCTACATGGCCCGTGGAGGCCACTTTGCTGCCTTGGAGGAGCCCAAGCTGCTGGCTCAGGACATCCGCAAGTTTGTGACTTTGGTGGAACGACAGTGACCTGCTGGGTGGAGTGTGGCCTTCTTAGCCACCACTTGTCCTGCTCGCTTTTGGGGTTGCTGCTCTGAACCCCAACACTAAGCCTGGGGGCCCAGGCCCACCCCACCCTCACCCCATTTCCCTGTGAAGCCACATGCTTGGATGATAAATGTTAGTTTTCAGAACCGCTGGAGATGAATGACATGCAGTGCTCCCCTTCCTAGGAATAGCTGTCTGCACCAGGGTTCTGCATTCCCTGGAAACCCCAAGGGGAAGGGAGTGCCTTCACAGCCTCCACTGTCTGACTAGGAGCAGCAGGGGCCAGGATGGTAGGAGGGACCCATGGCCAGGCGTACAACGTTCAGGCCACAGGGCTGCAGGGTGTGGCCTGACAAGGAACCAGAGTCTGGGTGGACAGTGGGGTCTTATGATGTCCTTGTCCCTTTCACAGCCCACATTGGCCTCTGCCTCAGCCACATATCCAGCTTGGCCAGGATGTAGACGAAATAAGGTTGTGCCAGTCCATCATGTGCTTGAGCAGGATGTAGATGAGGGCTGCAGAGGTGGGCTGTCACTGGGTGGCTGATGGGCCACAGGACCTGGACCCCTTCCCTTGGAGGGAGCTAGGGGTGTGGGGTTGAGCAAAGGTAGACCTCAGGGAATGAGAGCCTGTGATTCTGTCCTGGACCACGAGTCGCTGGCCCAGCCAGGAGTCACTTCCCTGCCCTGAAGGAGCCTGACATCCACAAGTTTGTGACACAGATGGAGAGAGTGACCAGCAGGGTAGAGTGTGGCCTCCCTAGCTGCAGACCCCTAGTGTCCTTGGGGCTGCTACCCTTAAACTGGAATTGTAAGCCTTGGGGGCTCAGGCTCACCCCACCTCATTAAGCCACATGTTTGGACAGTAAATGATGTCATTTCTCAGCCCTGGGACCCAAATGGCATGTGATGCCCTAGGCCACCCAATGGGGCTCCCCTTCCAGGGGTCAACTGTCTGTGCTGGGGTCCCACCCAGTCCAGTAACCTCAAAAAGAAGGTGGCACCACTTTCTCCCCTCTCCCTGTCCAGCTTGGAGCAGTTGGCAGTTAGGAAAGCTGGAGGGATCAGGGGTCAAGTATGTGGGGTGTGGGGTATGCCTGGGCAGGGACATGGAGTCAGGTGGACCACTGGGCTACATGAAGGCACTGTACCCTTCCAGCCCCAGACCAGACCCTGTCTCAAAGCCAGACCCTGGCCCTGTGCCTTCCCCACCTCTACCCTCTGCAGGCCTCAGGGAGACTTCTGGACAAAAGTCCATAGTGGTGTGGGAACCTAAGGAAGAAAGACCACTTTCCAGTCTTCCAGCCAGGCCCACACCATCTCCAGCCATAACCCAACACTGCTTGGGGTAGAACATGCTTGACTACTGGGCTCAGTCAAAGGCACTTTATTAATGGTTTTCACCCTGCAGCAGGGTGACCCAGATCCTACCACACAGCCGCCGGAGATGGGACACAGGGTGTGGTCAGATTGGCCAGGCACTGACCACTGCTGTTCACCTTGGCCAACATCATTTTCAGGAGGATTTGGGAAATAAACCTCTAACACATGATGTTACTTCAGAACCTGGAGGACTGTCCCAGCCACAGAGCTTGAAGAACAGTGGCAGGGCTCTGGGGGAAAGAGGCCCACCTCCACTGACCCTAATGGAAGCCCAGCCTTGGTTAGGGCTGAGCTCTTTCTGGTCTGCAGATAGCGTCTTCACGGGTAGCCTGTAGTGGAGGGGGTGATAACTGCACTGTCTTCTGGGCTACAGGCGGTGACTGGCTTGGAGAGGTTTCCACTGACATGCTGGATGGTGCCATACGTCTGCTGCTGTTGCAAGGACAGGGCTGTCCTCTCTGAGGCCAGATTACTCAGGATCCGGGGCACATAGGGCTGCCAGCAAATGGAAGTTAGTGCTACCCAAAATATGCCACCCGCAGAACATCCCAAAAGCCCAGGCAAGATGGAAAACACGCCACAACCTGGTCCTAGTTCTTGTGATAATACAAAAGGCAGCACAACAGAGAAGCTTCCTCTAATTCCCAGAACAGGATTTTAGAATCTCTCACCTTACAGAGGGAACAAGTCTGTCTACATCAGGTTTGTAAATGATGTTTCCTCCCAGTCCCTGTGGCAGCTGCCTGGCTGGGCCCTGAGCCTGCCCCGCTCCTCCTAGAGGGGTTTCTACCCTCCCTCTGTCCTGCCTTTCCCTGGCCTGGGGATCCAGGACCTTGTCCACTGGGGCTCGCCCAGGACACTGATGAGAGTGCCCGACACCTGGGGAGGACACTGCAGAGGAGGCCAGCCCCATCCTAGCTTCATGCCCCATGGCTCTGGGACCCAGCTCCCAGGACCAGGATCCCAGAGGCCAGAGGTAGGGAGAAGCAAGGGGTTTGTTTGGAACATACTGGTGCCATTGAGGGCCC